>LR543298.1:0-19283 GCA_900536305.3 Caenorhabditis sp. 40 LS-2015
CATGGACCGCCTCGAGGGCGTTCGCTCGGATGCCTGCTGGGTCCTGGACTCTCTAAAGCGTGTCGGATATACGTGGTTGTGACCATGGTGCAATGGTCGCGACAGTAACGGTGCGAGCGAGGCGGTCTTAGGTATTCAGAGAGAGAGAGTGGGAAAGTGGAAGGAAAAAAAATTGAACTGGGATAACCTGTGATTGTACAGGGTGCGTCATAATTATGATGACACATTCAAAGTGCTGTAACTTCTCACTAGGGAATGGTGCGATCGTGGGGATGGAACTTCAGTATGTGATGGGTACCATTGGAAAGAAGATGTTCTGAAACGGATTTTGGCGTTTTCAAAATCTGCTAAAGGCATACAGAAGACGAGTTATGGGCTCTCAAAGTTTGCTCTTTTTGCCCCCTAGCTTATCTACCCCCTCCACCCTGTAGAAAAAGTGTGGAGCGGCGGCCGAGGGGTTAAGGAGCGGGGCTACTGTCGGGAAGGCTGTGGGTTCGTACCCCAGCGTTGCCACTTTTTTTTTGAATGTTCTTTTGAATCATTTTTTGGATTTTTCATACTTTCTGATTTTAAAAAAGTTGTGATTTTTTTTTGAAAGAGGTTTGGTTGTGAAAGATTCCTTTGCTTCAATCACTTCATTATTGTCGACAAGCATTTATGCCCTTTTTCTTGAATCCCCAGAAAAATACCTTGTCCCTTTGATATTGTTGATAGCTATTAAAAAAATATACGTGTTGTTGCTTTTTTTTGTCATAAAAATCCAAAAAATTATTCAAAAAAACATTCAAAAAAAAGTGGCAACGCTGGGGTACGAACCCACAGCCTTCCCGACAGTAGCCCCGCTCCTTAACCCCTCGGCCGCCGCTCCACACTTTTTCTACAGGGTGGAGGGGGTAGATAAGCTAGGGGGCAAAAAGAGCAAACTTTGAGAGCCCATAACTCGTCTTCTGTATGCCTTTAGCAGATTTTGAAAACGCCAAAATCCGTTTCAGAACATCTTCTTTCCAATGGTACCCATCACATACTGAAGTTCCATCCCCACGATCGCACCATTCCCTAGTCAGAAAGTACTCGAATTGTCTTGAAATTTTGCCTACGCAATCTTGAAACGACCATAATTAAAATTTCATTACAGTTTGTTCAATGTGACTTCGTTGTTTTTCATAAAATGTTCGAGTTTGGTTGAAAGCGCTCCCACTACGGCACGGTTGTACTTTGACAAGGAGATTACTCGAGTTCTTGGGTTGAACCTTTACCCATAATTTGGGTCAAGGTAAAATCGACCCTCTAGTTTCAGATTCTGAAAGAAAAATCGGCAAAATGCTCACTTGATTCGAGATATGACCCCTCAAAGTTGCCCCTATGGCTCAGCACTTTTCACGTGAATTCATCTTCCGAAAATTGTATAGCAAAGCTTTCTATGGATTTTATCAGCACGTTTGGTTTAGTGGCTATCGTTCAGGATGGTATCAGAAAGGTCATGGGTTCGATTCCCCCCAAGGAAATTATTTTTTTGCAATTTTTTTGATGAATGTTCCAGTACTCAAAAGTGCTCCAAAATGGAATTGTTCGGTGTTTCAAGTATCATACATTGCTAAATATGGGGCTGCGAATGATTTGGAGTCGAAAAAACGAGGTTATTTTCTCAAGATTTTCAAAGTTTTGCCCATCAAGAAGAGGTGGGCAAAATTTTTCAAAAAAAAATTTTTTTGAAAGTTTCGATGTTTTTCGGTTTGTTGTATCATAATTTGGTGTTCTCATTGGTTTTTGACTAGTGGTCAAAAAAACCAAACGTGCTGCTAAAATCTATAGAACGCTTTGATATACAATTTTCGGAAGATGAATTCACGTGAAAAGTGCTGAGCCATAGGGGCAACTTTGTGGGGTCATAACTCGAATCACGTGAGCATTTTGCCGATTTTTCTTTCAGAATCTGAAACTAGAGGGTCGATTTTACCTTGACCCAAATTATGGGAAAAAGTTCAACCCAAACACTCGAGTAATCTCCTTGGGAGATTTCCTAGTCCATCCTGACTCAAAACTTTTATTCGATGACTTCAAATTGAGCCTTAGATGTACTTCAACTCACGAATAAAAAATTCCCGTACAAAATAACCGGGAATTTCAATCTAGGAGCGAGACTGATCGTTCAGAATTGCTTCCAAAATAAGTAGTTTGATCCGAGGAACCGATCAGAACATTTCTTGACTTGCAATGGAGAGCAGTATTCGGTGGGTATATCCAAACATGATTTTTTAGATGTGATTTTGTCTAAGAAAGCTTTTGATCACTCAAACTTCTCTCATCTTGTTGGCTTTATCTCAGAATTCATGACAATGAGCCAAGTCTCACTTTCAGAGGGTTCTTAAGTTCCCATTCTTGTACGTTATCTGTTCTTGAGTCTACTTCCAAGATCCGCCACCTACTCTCCGAAAAGAACAAATATGTTGACGGGTGACAGCGCCGATTTCACTATTTGGAGAGGTTCAGAGGCATGTCTCCAGAAGCCATCCCTTTTGCAGAAGAAGAGCTCGAACAATTATTTTTTCGTGCTCATCTCATACCTGTGATCTCGATTCAATAAATAAATAACCTAACAGCCGAATACAGTTTCAAAAGTTGAGTATTCTCGTAGTTGAACAACGCCCCCAAATGTTCACTAGGGTGCGTGCCAACAACTAGGGATTTGCACTTATTTATGTATTTTTTTTCGCATCGTGGGGAAGGCGCGTTTTTCGTTTTCGTCTAATTGTCTGCGTCTCACAGAGGCGCCGTTATATTCCGTCTGAATTCGAAAAAAAAGCGATTTTTGCTGATATGTATCAGCAAAAATCGTTTTTTCATAATTACATTATCGATTTTGATGTTGGGTGTCTGTTCGCGCGTACAGTATAAATCGCCCTTCTCACTTGGTTCCTCCTCCTGGGAAGAGTGGAAACCTATAAGAATCCTCGGGACTGATTCTCTCAGTTTTGAGTTTTGAAAATGAAAAGTTCAGACAACGGTTGTTGAGCCGATCAAAATGAGTATAAACATGGCTGCGCCGTGTTATTGGTNCAACGGTTGTTGAGCCGATCAAAATGAGTATAAACATGGCTGCGCCGTGTTATTGGTCGTATTCAGTGAATTCAAAATTAGACAGGGACAATCTGTACAAAATTAGACCTAAACGAGATCTAATGATATGATCTCATCGTTTCAATCACTGGAACTTTCAAAGATAACATTTTTTGTTGTCGTTGTGCTCTACAAGAATAAAATAGAATCTAAAGAAGAACATGTTCAAAGTGGAGGAACTGTGAATATCGATTTCAGAGAATGAAGTGATGCTTTTCATCAGAATTGGTTCCGAGTTCTACAACATCTTTGCTTGTGTTCAAGAATTGCACGAATGCTTTCGTTATGTTTCTACAGTTCGGATGGGTTCGTTCATCGAAAATCAATGTTATGATGTGACAGGAAACCAGAGAACAAATTAAAGATATTGTGTAGGAAAAGAGTGAAGACAATGTCTTCTCCTTACTGAAGGAATAGTTCTGTCTGTCTGTCCGTCTGTCCTGCATTGTCCCTTGAATAACTTTTTTCCTACTGGACCGTTTGCTTTCATATTTGGGGATCCCCCATGATCACCCGAGCGCTTCAATTCCATACTTTTAAATGGTCATATTACCGTCGGTCTACGGTAGCTACAGTAACCGAAAAATTCCAAAATGGCCAGTTTTAGACGGCATGAGCCCAAATTTCAATGGGAGCACACCTAGGCTGTGCAGAATGACGGTAGATACAGTCATCTGAATGTTGAGTTCTAGAACATTCTAGAGAAGTCGAGAACGTTCCAGAATGTTCCTGAATGTCATCTCGAAAGAGATAAAATTATGACGGGAATTCAAAAAAAATATTTTGGCAGGAATTCAAAAAAATATTTTGGCGGGGATTCGAAATAGCTAGGAGGACTTTCGCTTTTTTTCGGAGCATTTTTCTTTCCTTTAAGAAGGGAAGCTGCCAAATTTCTCGCAGAAAAGGGGCCGGAAGCCCAGAGAGATGATCTGCAGGCTTCACACTTCAGTTGGAAGGGTCAGAGGTCCTCAAAAAGAAGTTGCAGGCTCCAGAGATCCGTAAGATCGGCAGGAGGCCCTGACAAAAGAGCCGCAGGTCTCCGGGTTCAAGGAAAGGGACCGGAGGCCGTGACAGATGATTTGCGAACTTCAGACTTTAGCTGAAAGGGCCGGTCAAAGTCCCTATTCGAAGTGTTAAGGTGAATTGGGCTGCAGTTAAGGTAAATTGTGCTGAACTAAAAACCGTCCGCGAGATTTTGAAATAAAAAAACCATTTCGTGAAACGACTTCTGAACGGGATCTGAAAATTTTCCGACGTTCGAAATCCGATTGACCAAAAACATTTTAAAATGGCCTGTATAGAATCGGATTAAAATTAGAGCACAAACATGTAAAAGTCGGCCTGTGATTTTCAGGCTTAGAAAAGTCCCAGAAAGTAAAAAATTCTACTGAATTTACTAAGCTTGAAATACAGCAAAGAGTTCATAAAGATGGGCAGTTGGCAACATTAGCTGCCCGAAGCGCATAATTTTCAAAGTTAAGAGATCCAACATTCAAGACTCATTCTTTGCATTCGGGACCGTTCAACTCTCAAAATCATGTCATCCAAATAAAATTTTGGCGGAAAGTTAAAAAACGTTTTTTCGGGGGAAAGACCAAAATCTGTTTTCAAGGAAAGCCGAAAGAGCGTGAGGTTTTCCAAACCTTTGAGACTGAAAGCCCTAAAAATCATAGCCTCATAGACATTTTGGAATGGCTGAGAGCTTTGGAGAATATATTCCAAGACCCTCTAATTTTTTTAACGGAACGAAGCCTCAGATGAATGTAACCGCACATTTTGAAGTTTCTCAAAAAGATCGAAAGTCCTGAAATGAAATCCAATCGAAAAGATTCTAAAAATCAACTTTGGAGTTGAATTCCGATCGGGAGATTTTTCGATTTGGAATTCAATTGACGATGGTAAAACTCTTATTACATTTCACCTTTTAGAAAAAGCCAGTGGGAATTCTGAAATTTCCGCTGGTGTCTTCTACGAGTCGTAACCGAAAAATCGATCGGACGTTTTTTTCTTATATGCACAGAAAAAGATGCACCTGTCGATACAAAGTGTGGACCCATGTGAAGGGAGGAGAGAGAAACGGTGAGCCTTGTGCTGTGACGTTATGAAACGGGATGACGAAGAACAGGTGCAGTTTGACCCTTTACTGTGCATATGAGAAAAAAACGTCCGATCGATTTTTCGGTTACGACTCGTAGAAGACATTGTCTTCACTCTTTTCCTACACAATATCTTTAATTTGTTCTCTGGTTTCCTGTCACATCATAAGATTGATTTTCGATGAACGAACCCATCCGAACTGTAGAAACATAACGAAAGCATTCGTGCAATTCTTGAACACAAGCAAAGATGTTGTAGAACTCGGAACCAATTCTGATGAAAAGCATCACTTCATTCTCTGAAATCGATATTCACAGTTCCTCCACTTTGAACATGTTCTTCTTTAGATTCTATTTTATTCTTGTAGAGCACAACGACAACAAAAAATGTTATCTTTGAAAGTTCCAGTGATTGAAACGATGAGATCATATCATTAGATCTCGTTTAGGTCTAATTTTGTACAGATTGTCCCTGTCTAATTTTGAATTCACTGAATACGATCAATAACACGGCGCAGCCATGTTTATACTCATTTTGATCGGCTCAACAACCTTTGTCTGAACTTTTCATTTTCAAAACTCAAAACTGAGAGAATCAGTCCCGAGGATTCTTATAGGTTTCCACTCTTCCCAGGAGGAGGAACCAAGTGTGAAGGGCGATTTATACTGTACGCGCGAACAGACACCCAACATCAAAATCGATAATGTAATTATTCTTGACCTTTCCTCTCTCGTTCTCTCTCAATGATATTTTATTGGTTTGTCACCAAATATTCTCAAGTAATGTTTCTTTTATTTGGTTCTCTTTCTCTCTGTTATTGAAAATTTTCCCTTCATTTGGCTCTACTTTCAGACTACCATGAAACTGTTCAACTTTCCCTTCTTGATTCAAAAGGAGATTCTCGATCATTTCTCCATCAATAACATCCTCTTCCTCTCACTATGTTCCAAAAGGACGAAGAACTCCATCACGAGCATTCAAAAGTACCAGTTCCAAAAAGTCGAGCGCTTTGATTACTGGATAGTCTCTAGCGGAACTTCGATCCAAGCCAAAACAGTATCTCGTACAGAACGCGATCTCGTGATGGCTCTCTTCCGAACACCAACTGAATTCGCCAATGCTCTGTCGGGACACGAAGATAGTGATTTGGTAAAAGAAGTCCGAGTGAATGTATATGGCACGTCGATCGATTTTTTGTAAGTTGTTATGCCGTTTTTTTTGTTGGAAAAAAAGCCCTAAATAGTGGGGCGCTTAGAGGGCTCATAAAAATTTAGGGGACTCATGAAAATATACGGGACCTATTTATGTTTGACAATTTGGGGGACTCTCTTGAACATACAGGGGACTGATGAAGCTTTCTTATGAGGGACTAATGAGACATTTGAGGGTCCTTTTTTTGAACTGGTTTTACACTTTTTGCAAATTTTTTCCACATGTTTTTGTATTCGAATGTTTTTTCACTTATGAAAATTGTTAAATGAACAATGCTAAGAAACCAGGTCTAATTGTTTCATATAATATAAATTCGCAGTCTGTTGGCACTCTTTTAAAGGCGCATGACGTTACTTAAAAGGATATCTCGCCACGAGTCGATATTTTTTCCGTCTGAAAAAGAAGTGAAATCTTAAAACTTTTGATGGCGCACATTTTTCAGACCGAAAAAATGTCTAATCGCGGCGAGATATCCTTTTAAGTAACGTCATGCGCCTTTAAAAGAGTGCCAACAGACTGCGAATTTATAATAACAAGGTTTTTTCCTGAGCCTTTAATATGAGAAAGTTCAGAAAAGTGATTTCTAAGACTAGTTCAAAAAAAGAGGGCAAGGAAGATATTCATTTTGTTATTTAATCTTTTTTATAACAGGCTTAGAAAAAACTACGGAAGCCTGCTCTATAGTTGGAAAATTGGGAAAAGTCCCGTTTATGTTTGAAAAAACACAACAATTTCTGAAAAATGGGATCGGTCCCTTATATATCTGAAGTGACCCCTAAAAGTTTCCATTGGACCCCCAAAAGGTTTTCCCCTAAATTTTTATGAGTCCCCTAAAAGTTCATAAATCCCCTATAACGGATAAGAGCCGCTTAGAGCAACTACTCTCTACACGTTGACGTGGCGCAAGAGGTACAGTACCTTTTAAAAGGTTGTAAACGCTGGGTTTTTCGTCCATATCTCTGCTTAGAGCTTTTGGGATGAAATTGCGCAATCACGTGTCAATTGTTAAAACACACAATTTTGCAAATTTTCATACGAAATTTCCGAAAGAAACAATTTTTAGGTCAATTTTTTCAATTTCCAAATATTCCCGATTTTTGAACTTTTTTTTGGCCCGTCTTCAAAAGATAGGAAAACTGATTTTTTACTATGTGTGTTATATGGTTCGATAGCAAATGAGTTGAGCTTTATAAAAATGTTAAAAAATTGTAACCGGCGTGTTCGGCATTCAGGCTATGACCGGTTGAAGTGCAGGCAACTGACTTCAGGCAGCTCATCTGTTCTGTTTTTCACTTCAAATTTGTTCTAAATCTACTGCTAAATAGTTTTGAATAAATTTGCAGGAAATTTGGCGTTTTCAGATAGCTATAACTCCTGGTCGAACTAGGTAACCGAAACATGAAAAATCGAAACTTCCAAATTTTCAAGTTTGGGCTCTCGTCGATATCGCTGATTTTTATGAATTCAATATAATTTAAACCAACGTGGCTTCTTGGAAAATGAGATTACTCCGAATCTTTTGCTTCCGGACAGTTCTTATAAACAGTTTTATATATTATCCTTGTCGGAAAAAATGACGCTCGGGACCGAGGAGCGCCGATTTTCCCGCGGCGATATCTCGACACAAAAATAGCTACTGTACTTTAAAGGAACATGCACGAATTTTACGCCATTTTCGCGATTTTCAGGCTGTTTTCAGCTAAATTAAAAATTAAAAATTTTTTGTACTTTTTTTGTAGCATTTTTGCAGAAAATTGCTGAAAACAGCTTGAAAATCTGCTCAAATTGCGAAAATGGCTTAAAATTCTTGCATGTTCCTTTAAAGTACGATAGCTATTTTTGTGTCGAGATATCGCCGCGGGAAAATCGGCGCTCCTCGGTCCCGAGCGTCATTTTTTCCGACAAGGATAATAGTGCAAAGCATGTGCGCTCCGTTGCGAGCGACCCTGGCGACGTGCCAATAAAAATTCTGGCAACAAACCAAGAAATTTTTCAATGATAAATTGAACTGTGAGTCGCTACGCAGTCCGTATCACCGACCGCGACGCGTACGTAGCGCTCCCAACAGAACTGGGACAAATTGGAATGCATGTACCCTGTTGCAACCCCGTGCTCACCGAATGTCGAAATACCGAAAAATCCCCAATCACAGTGTGCTGGATTTAGAGAAATGTAATCGCGCTCCAACGAGCCGCCCCTTCCGCCTTCAAATTTTCAAATTTTTTCTCACCCTAGACGAAATTTTTTTCGGTTTTTTCGACACCAAAAGACGGTGAATCCTTCTACTATCCTCACAAAATGTAGAAAAAACCGGAAAAAAAGTTAAAAAGCTAGGAAAAAAATTCGTTTTGTTCCCCAGCCTAAAAATCGTCTCAATGGAGCGCGCTTGCATTTCTCTAAATCCAGCACACTGTGCCCAATGAAGCGCGTTTGCAAACCATCGACGTCAGTTCACTGTAGTGGCTGTCGAAATCAGTCTCCGTGCTTCTAGTGATTTTTGGGTCTCCCTTTCGCGCTCCACCGCAATCTTCAATTTTTTAACGCGGACCAAGTGAAAAAGTTGAAGTAATTGAGCTTTTTGTGTTTTTTTATAGTCGCGACATCGAAAATTGAAAATTAAACAGTGGAAACTTTGTTTATTTTCACTTGTTCACTTTGTCCTCGTTGAAAAATCTGAAGATTGCGATGGAGCGCGGAACGGAGACCCAAAAATCACTAGTACTTTGAACGCACTCTTAAGAAAGGAAAAAAACAGCAGGAAATAAAGGTTTCTGTACCTAATCTTTTGCACATATTACAGCCGTTCTGGGACAAATCGATCCGATCTCCATGCGAAGTACTGCTATGAAACTCTGGAGTCAACAATCGAAACAGTTCATAACTGTTTGCACGATTTACTTGGAGACCACATCAAGTCTTGGTTGGCCAGCGTTTCCGAAACAACTCACCGTCTTCCTATGCTTCGAAATATCCAAACGTTGGAAGTATATGGAGGAATTTTCGAATCGAAACGAATCGAAGAGATAGTGTCTAGAAGTTCATGTCTTCAGTACTTCGGAACGTCCGCGTACCACGAAAGACAAGATGGTTTGGCATTCGACTCGAAAGTATACGATCTAGATAGTGTATATGTGACAGCAGGTCCCATATACTGTAACTTATTACCGGATATCATGGGGCATTTCAATGGACGACATATATTTGTTTCGGGACACTTTGTCGTTGCAGCTGATGCTATTTTTTTTTGCAAAGGATGGAAATCGGGAAAAAAGTATCGAAATCTGGAGGTGATGGGTATGGATAGCGAAATTGATCTCAATATTCCGCGGATTCTTAGTTGTGTAGAATTCAAAGAAGTCAGCACAGAAGTGGAGTATTCGTTCGTCAGAAGGTGAGTATGGAGGAAAGTGTGCATTTAATAGTCATTTTTCAGATTCCACGAACCCGATTCATCATTGTCCTTAACTCATCCATGGAAGTTCAAATCCAATTTGTATCTAGTTCGAGAATATGATGGCCACGTGGCATCTGTAATGCTGACACCTACACGAATCTTTATGGGAGTTTGGAATTTGACAGAAGGGCAGTTTTTGGAGAGATTCCAATGACTGCTCTTTTCTTGTATTTGTTTTGTGTGCTGTTCTTGTTGTGTTTGTTATTGTTTTTTGTTTTCGATGTTCTACTTGTTATTGTTTAGTTTTTCAGCGTCTCCAGCATCCACCCACCGCCTACGCCGTCCGTCACCTCGACTTCTCCCCGTGCGGCCGTCTTCTCGTCGGCTGCTCCGACGACGGCTCCATTTTCCGCGTCGATCGAAAAAAGACAAGCTCGTCGCTTTCAGAGCCAAATGGAAATTCCCAACCGCATAGGCCTTTCCTTCGTTTCTCTTCATTCCTACTCACCTCCTCCTCCTCGTTTTGTAGTTGATCACTATAAGATCTCTCTCATTCTTCCAGTACTTCCATGTCCTCGAGTGTGGGAGCTAATCGTGTTTCCATTTCTTCAAATTCATTCTCTCCTCTGTCCAACCTCTAATTGTCGAGTTCGAATTTTGAAACCCACGAACCCCAAAAAACCAATTTTTCATCCCTCTAAATTCCGTCATTCTTCCAGTCGCCAGGATGGATGCTCTACATGATTCACGGTCCCGAACGTCACGTTCTTCTCTTCCGCAGACCGCTGCCGAACGCGTCCAAGTCCGCCACAGGCACTCGTGCCGGCACCAGTGCCGTCGGTGTTCGCTGATGATCTCTCCCTCCGAGTGTCCGGATGTCCAAAGGATATCCTCTTCAATCCCCCCTCTAAAATGTTGTTCACTGGATAATACCATTCCCCCCAAAAATGTAAAATCTCTAAATCAATCTCTACAAGATCCTCTTTCTCTGATTTTTCGTTCGTTTTTATCATCATCATCATTTCGTTTTGTTCTTTTTTCTTTTTTTCAAATTAAATTTGATGTAAGCCCCGCCCACTTTTTTGTTGTTCTTCCTAAAAATTGTAAAGTCAGCACACTTGAAAATACCCTTGGCTAGAAAGCTGGAAGGGTTCGATACTTTCAAGATGCCTTCGCTTCTTTGTCGTGTCCTGTTTATGATCATGTGCCAATTGAAAGGTTAGACCTCATGAATTTCTTCGTCCGAATGAAAGAAACACTTTTAAAAAATAGGAAAAATGAAACGGAATAAAAAATCGAAAAAAGCAAAAGAAAAAACAGTATGAGGGAGTCGAGCATACCACCACCAGACTACCACCCGCGCCCACAGCCACTGCGCCATTCGAACACATTTCGCAAGTGAAACGGAGGGCGGATATAAACGAGGGAAGAACGTGAGGTCACCTCTCGAAAAACAAGGCAAAACAGTGTTAAAAAATGGGGTATTTTCAGACCGGAATTTAAGCTACCCAGAGGTCTCGTAAGCAGGTTTTGAAAACTTGTATGGATAGCCCCAATATCCTTCTATGAGCTACACTAGCTCACTTAACCGAGTCAGCCGGATAACTTAAAGTTTTCCCTAGTAAGAATGCTCCCATTGAAATTTGGGCTCACCCCGTCTAAAACTGGTCATTTTAGAATTATTCGGTTACTGTAGCTACCGTAATCCGACGGTAATCTGACCATTTCAAAGTATGGAATTGAAGCGCTCGGGTGATCATGGGCGATCCCCAAATATGAAAGCAAACGGTCAAGTAGGAAGAAAGTTATTCAAGGGACAATGCAGGACAGACGGACAGACAGAAAGAACTATTCCTTTAGTAAGGAGAAGATTGTAAGGGATTGATGTGTTACGTTTCCCTGACAAGGGAAAGTTTTAAGTGGTGAAGCTAACTGGGTTAAGTGAACCAAAGGGGGTCATCTTTCTTATATATAATCCGCTAAAGGTTTGTCCATCGGTCACTTGGTCAGGATGTCCGCTTTCGTTTTCCAAATTTTCTGAGCAGTTTTAGAGAAATTTGTCGCAACCAAAACTCGAACCCGCGCCCACCGTTTGGTGGTCACCAGTGTTAACCACTAGACCGCGCATGCGACAACGGAACGCGAGTACGAGGGAGTAGACATTGTGGTGTGCGCGTGGCACCTCTCGAAAAAGAACTCACGCATTAGCAAATTTTTTTCACGGGTTGTAATCTTTTTTCATCCAAAATTTTTCGCCGGGTTCGTTGACCGCGGTTTCTTAACCCGGTTTTCCCGAGAAAAGAAAAAGATATTGAGTTGTGTGCGAAAGGGTCACTAAGTCTTCCTAATCAATGGGACAGTAAACTTTTTTGGCTCAATATTCTATTGTCAAATGATTTTTCGGAACGAAAACATGATGCATTTCAATGCATGGATAAACAGGATTCGCGTTTACTCAGATTTTTGATGAACGTACAGTCGTTTCCCTTTGGAACATGGATTTAGAGGACAACTTTCCGGCAGTCTATTGCACTCGAACTCCGAAGTACATAGTGCATTTCTTCCCGCCAAACAGAGATCTTCAGATGCAAAGAGAAGTAGTTTTTCTCGGTGTTGAGTGATGTTTGAAAATAGTTGCACTACAGAATTCCGAAATCATCTCACTTCATGTTGGAGATGGCTCTGAGAACGGCGATTTCCGAAGAACCACTATGAACTCGAATTTGGTCACTTGAGAATTACAAATGAAAAAAGAACAGATGTGACAGAATCTAAAACCTCGGCTATAAAAAAATGGATGTTGATGAGCAGAGCTCAAGGTGGAGGGGCCGGGAGCCGTGACAGAGGAGCCGCTTGCTTTCCGGCTCGGGGAAAAAGGCCGGAGGCCTTGACAAAAGATCCGTAGACTTTCAGGCTCAAGGGGAAAGGCCGGGAGCCTTGACAAAAGATCCGTAGACTTTCAGGCTCAAGGGGAAAGGCCGGAGGCCTTGACAAAAGATCCGTAGACTTTCAGGCTCAAGGGGAAAGGCCGGAGGCCTTGACAAAAGATCCGTAGACTTTCAGGCTCAAGGGGAAAGGCCGGAGGTCTTGACAAAAGATCCACAGACTTTCGGGCTCGAGTGGAAGAGCGAGAAACCGTAGGCTCCAGAACATGAATGTAAGCAAAAGCCGGGCGTAATCTTTGGAACTTCTCTCAGAAAACTACCTGGAAATCCTCCGGTTGCAATTTCTCCCTTTTCTCCCCTTACTCAAAGTTTTTGGACGAACTCCACATACTATCCTTCTTTCTTCCATTTGAAAGAAAATGATGTTTGATTACAAAAAAGCAGTGTAATTCAACATATTTGAATTGAATACCATAAACGTGATACAGGCACCTTCAGCGTTGATCATAAACTGAGAGACGCCAGTCTGAAACGGCAGCGGAGCTGCCGATTTCAGGCTGGTAGAAGGATATTTGGGCTATCCAAATCAGTTTTCAAAACCTGCTAATGAGGAATATGAGTTGCTTAAAATTAGGTCTGAAAATACCCTATTTTTCACACTGATTTTGCATAATCTCACGCGCTGTGGACCTCACGTTTATCTCTGCCCCCGGCGACCATTGGAAAATGTGTTCGAATGGCGCAGTGGATGTGGTCTAGGGTGGTAGTCTGGTGGGGTTATGCTCGACTCCCTCACGCTGTTTTTTCTTTTTGCTTTTTCGATTTTACAAGTTTTCATACTTTTGACCTATTTTTTTTAAACACGTTGCGTTAGAGTCGTGGCTCAACGATTTTTTGTCTTTTTTGGTCGTTTATACTGTCTGTACAATAAAACGTCGGCGCGCCGCACTTTGCGCAACGACACGCCCCTTTTTGCAATGCGTGCACATTCAACTTTTTCCACACGTTTCATAAAGGGGCGTGTCGTTGAAACGCAATTTCCAGCTGCGGCGCGCCGACATTTTATTGTATAGACAGTAATTGAGATGGAAGTCGTACAGTACCGGACAAAAAGCTATCAACTTTTGGTTTTTCATGCATATTTTTGTTCAAAGTGCACGTATTGAGCTGAGAATTTCCACAAGTAATCAAATTATGCTCATACATTTTTCTGCCGAATCTTGTCTCAAAACTCCGAAAGAAAAAAAAATTGGGGGTATTCCATTATACCCCCCACCCACTTAGACCCCCCCCCCCCCCCCCCNCAGTGGGGGTGTATATTGAAATGATGCCGGTGGGGGTACATACTGGAATACAATATACACCCCCACCACTGAAATGGGGGGCTATAATGGTGTGCCCTGGGAATCTTTCAATATACACCCCCACCTCATTTCATTATACACCCCCAATCGCATACACTGATATGACCCCCCACCGACCGTCTGGTGGGGGGGGTCTTATTGATATGATGGGTGGCTTTATTGATATGGTGGGGGGTTATATTGAAATGATGGGGGGTCATATTGAAATGGTGGGGGGTTATATTGAAATGATGGGGGTACTTATTGAAATGATGGTGGGGGGTCTTATTGATATGATGGGTGGCTTTATTGAAATCGTGGTGGGGGGCTTTATTGAAATGGTGGGGGCCACTATTTTTTTCGTTTTCTGGGTAAATTTGTTGGGGTTTTTTCTAAGCCTAATTTTACAAAGATCACTACACAGTTCCAGATACATTCCAATATCAAAAAACTGAAAAAAAATTTTGGAAAAAAATCTGAAAATTTTCAGACGCAGATTTTTTGAAGGTTTTCCTAAGCCTAAGCCTGATATTAGCATGAATGTTTGACTGTTTTTCTGTTCTCAGAAAGTAGACCCATGCTAAGGCTTAGTGAAAAACCCCAAATTTTACCAAAAATTAAATAAATTTGAAATTTAAAAAAAAAAGAAAATTCGGAATTAAAAAACTAGTATAATGGAATGTCCCCAAAAAATTTGGTAAATTTTTCGAAATCTGAAAATTTTCGAATTTTCGAAACTTTTTTTTCGGAGAATCCTCAAAAGGTGGGAAAGCATGTTTTCTGGCAAATTTCACATATGGTTCGATAGGAAATAAGTTGTTCTTTTTGAAAATGTTATATACTTGTAATTAGAATGATGCCCAAGACAATCAGACCCCGTCAAAGTGTAGTCGACTGACTTTGAACTGTGACACTTCTTCAGTCTCAGTTTTCTGGACTGTTTGGAGGTTTGGAGGTTACATTGTCTCCACTCTTTTCCTACACAATATCTTTAATTTGTTCTCTGGTTTCCTAAAAAAAAAATGTATGTTTTTTTTTTTGAGAATCAATCTAAGTACTCGCCTTATTCGTAATACAAATTTTATCATCCAGTGTATAGTTTCTATTTTTCTCTTTCTGATGACTACTTATTCAGCAAAATTCATCTATCCCTCGAAGAATATTACTTAAACATTTGCGCTAAAATCGGAAAATGGGTGACTACACACTTTGACTCGAAACAGCCAGTGTTCTACCTACTCGGGGGATCTGCCTACTGAATAAGAGACTGTTGTAGAATAGTTCGTGAAATATGTGGAAAAGACTTTTTGATCTGAAAAAAAAAAAGAATATTCTGAAATGGCCAGAAACTTTTTTCAGTGAAAATTTTTCAAATCAAAAAGTACAAATAGAGCAATTTGGTTCCAGAAAAGTTACTTTTCGAAAAATCGGAAGAAAAATCAGCTTCAGTACTAACCCCCGGCCGGCGGGCCGGCCCGTGATTTTGCAACTATGCTTTAAAGTACGGTAGCTTTATCGTGTCAAGACGCCGCTGCGGGAAAATCGCGTCGCCTCGGCCAGAGGTGACATCCGTTGAGATTGGCACAATAAAAAACAGTCCATATTTTTTGTGATTGGCATCTGGGAAACTAAATGTTGTGTTTTTATAGTGATACAACCCATTTGCTAACATAATTCACTCTTTCCTCCATGTTCCCAGCTTGACTGAAGTCTGAAATTGACGAAATGTCTGAAAATCGGTTCCCTCACTAAACTCCTTCCTGCTCGCTTGTGACAGAAAAATTTATCAAAATTTTATGTTATAAAAATTGTCAAAGAGTTTCTCTATCCTATGCAATCTTTTTTTTTTCAGAAAATTGCTCCTTATTCGCCTTTTTGACGTCTCCGAAGTTCGCGAAATTAGCATCAAAAAGTACGCAAAAGTGCGTGCGCGTGTGCGCTCCATCTGCACGTGCGAGAGAAAGAGACGGAAAAGGATTGTCGACCGTAGTAAATCGCGAAAAATTTAATCGCGAGGAGGCCGTGACTATTCTCTCGACTAATATCCTCTCCTAATTAACCTTGTTCCCACAAAACGAGGCAAAACGAGGCGAGGAATTTGGGTTTAAAGCTAATTTGAAATGCAAATTTCAATCAGAATTGGTGAAAAATCCCAAAATTCAGTCGAAATTCAAAATCCTCTCAACTTGGCTTGAAATGGCTCATTTTTCCTGCAAAAACCTGGAAAAAAACCTACAAAATTCATTGAAACCAATCATGAAACCATCTTTCTTATATATAATCCGCTAAAGGTTTGTCCATCGGTCACTTGGTCAGGATGTCCGCTTTTGTTTTTCAAATTTTTTGAACAGTTTTGAAGAAATTTGTCGCAACCAAAACTCGAACCCGCGCCCACCGTTTGGTGGTCGGCAGCGTTACCCACTACACCGCGCATGCGACAATGGAATGCGAGTACGAGGGAGTAGACATTGTGGTGTGCGCGTGGCATTTTTCCAAAAATCTAGCGCGTTTTCAAAACTTTTCCACGTGGTGGTAATCTTTTTCATCCAAATTTTTTCGCTCGGTTGGTTGGCTGCGGTTTCTCAACCTGTTTTTCCCGTTAAAGGAAAAGGTGTTGAGCTGTGCCCGGGAGGGTCACTGAGTCTTACTTATCGTTGGGACAGTTAACTTTTTTTGGAATAGCCAGGAGAAAGGGAGAAGAGCTATTCCAATATTCTATTGTCAAATGGTTTTCGGGTAAAGAACACATGATGATTTTCTGTGCATGGATTCACAGGATCGTGCTTACTCAGTTTTTTGATAATCGTACAACTCCAAAGAAGTTCATTTCTCCAGCCACACAGAAATCTTCAGATGCAGAGAGAAGTAGTTTTTCTCGGGTTTGTGTGATGCTTGAATGAGAACGGCAATTCCCGTAGGCCCTGACAAAGAAGTCACAGGCTCTAGAGCTCAGGAGAGAAAGGCCGGAGGCCTTGACAAAGGAGCTCTAGGCTTTCGGGTACAGGGGAAGGGCAGGACGTCTTGACAAAGGAGCCACAGGCTCTAAAGCTCAGGAAGAAAGGCCGGAGGTCTTGACAAAAGATCCGCAGACTTTTGGGCTGGGGAGGAAAGGCCGGAGGCCGTGACAAAAGATCCGTAGACTTTCGGGCTTGAGGGGAAAGGCCGGAGGCCTTGACAAGTTTGCCGCAGACTTTCGGGTTCGGGGGAAAAGGCCGAAGGCCGTGACAAAAGATCCGTGGACTTTCGGGCTCGAGGGGAAAGGCCGGAGGCCTCGACAAGTTTGCCGCAGACTTTCGGGTTCGGGGGAAAAGGCCGAAGGCCGTGACAAAAGATCCGTAGACTTTCGGGCTTGAGGGGAAAGGCCGGAGGCCTCGACAAGTTTGCCGCAGACTTTCGGGTTCGGGGAAAAAGGCCGGAGGCCTTGACAAAAGATCCTTCTTTCTTCCATTAGAGATAAAATGTTTTCTGATTAAAAAAAGCAGTGTAATTCAACGTATTTGAATTAAATACCATAAAAGTGATACAGGCACCTTCAGCGTTGCGCATAAACTAAGAGACGCCAGTCTGAAACGGCAGCGGAGCTGCCGATTTCAGGTCAACAATAAAGCGGAAAGAAAAATCTACAAAAAAACCAAAAAAAAGTGTATCACTTCTTTCCTCGCAACTGCGCCCGCTTTCCCTGTGCAATCGGCGGACGGACCACTTTTCCTCGGATGGTTTTCAGGTTGTCCTGAACGTCGCGGAAGACGACGTGATCGTCGAAGAAGAGTCCGTGGAATCGGAGCATTTTCGTCAAATAGTGAAACATCGGCAGGTTGGGGTAGTATTGGGGCGAGAGTTGCTCCTTGGTTTCGTACGGCTCGGCGGACATCACGCGGACTACCTGGAGATTAGGAGGGAAATTTGAAATTTTTTTAGAAATCTTAAGTCCAAATAGTCCACATTTTTATTGCTCCAGTTTGACAGCTTTCATTCATTGTAAATTCACTCAAATTTGAACAGAAACTTCTAAGAAATTCAAATTTTCTCAATTTTCCGGGCACTTTCCACCGACGCCGCCAGTCGAGACGACATTCTGGAAGTGCAGTTTTGAGAAAATTTCGAGGGAAATTTTGGGCGGGAAGTTTGAAACTTCCAATTGAAAATTCGAAAGAATCTTGAAAATCTATTGAAAACTCTTCAAGAAAACTGAACTTTTATGGCCGTCTAAACCTAAAAACTGATCCTGAAATGAGCTTTTTACAGACACATTTTTGCACTTTGTCGAAAAATCTGAAAAATTTCAGAGAACCTTGGATTTCGACACGAAAATTGGCTGAAAAACACGAGTTTAGATGATTTGAGGTTGAAATTTTGTCAATTTTTTGAATTATGATTCTCAATTTTTTTTCAGACATATCAAAAAAAAGTATATTCAGCAGGGATGTTCGGAACGGAATTCGGAATTCCGAAAATTCCGAAAAATTCGAGCATTTTCGGAATGAAATTCCGATCGGAATAATTCCGAACCAAACTTTCGGAATGAAATTCCGACCGGAATATTTCCGAAGCCTTTTTTCGGAACGAAATTCCGACCGGAATATTTCCGAAGAAATTTTTCGGAATGAACTATCGAAATTGTGGCACATAGTACTTAGAAGTGTCGTAGAAAGACAATATATCGAATGTTTGGAGAGATTTTAAAGTTTTCCAATTCTATACAATACATTATGTGACTCCGGTATAGTCCTGCTCAACATAATTGGAGAATAGAGGTAGAATTTTTTTGTATTTTTGTTTTAGAAAATAACTTTGCCGAATGTTGTGAATTTGAATAGTGTTTTCTCGTTTCTCTTTGCTACGTTTTGAGAAAAATTGGAAAAATAAAACACTCAAAATTGTTTTCCTATGCTCCTAAAATTCAGACATGGCTAATTTCGGCCGGACCGAAGTTAGCCATGTCTGATTTTTAGGTTTTTCTCATTTTGTCAATCCCCATCCTCACCGGCACGATATGTCCAGAAGACGTCGAAGCGAATGGAAATCCAGCCGGCCAGATTTGATTCGGCAAGCCCGACGATTCCGATTTCGCAGATGGTGCGGCGACGTGAAGACCTGGTGGCTGGTTGGAGCCGGTTGGGAGCAGCATACGGCAGAGGCATCTGAAAAAAATGAGGACGTTTTCGGTGACACAAAAAAATCCGACAATTCAAGCAAAAGTTGGTGCAATCTTAGTTGGGGGGGGGGGGGGGGGGG
>LR543298.1:19331-75115 GCA_900536305.3 Caenorhabditis sp. 40 LS-2015
GGGGGGGGGGGGGGGGGGGGGGGGGGGTGGGGGGTACACCTTTTTTTTCAATTTTTGGAGGCTGGGCTTTGCAATTTTTACTAAACAGCAAGGGTTTTTAGGCACCGGTTGAGAAGTTTTAGCAGCGTGGTGTAGGTGGGAAGAGCGGGGACTGGGAACGGTGACTCTCTGGTTCGACCCCGACCTGTTGAAACTTTTTTTAAAATTCTTTTTTCGTCTATTTTTTTTCATCATCACATCTTATAGAGCAAAGTTCAAGCATTTTCTACATGAGTTTGTCTTGAAGACACTTTGAATATAACAGTTTTTAAGATTTTGATAAAAAAATTTTGATGAGAGATACGCTTTCTGTTTCATAGGGAAAACGATTGTCTTCAAGAACTAAGATAGCACCGAGTTCTCTTCGGCTCAACTTGAAAGTTTTGAGTTATTTTATCGAATTCTTAGCCAAATTTTGGGCTTGAACCGGTTGAAAAAGTGGATTTTTAGCTGAAATTTTCATAATTTTTGTTCAAGTTCAGCAGTCTTGAACGATTTCACACGGAATCAGCGCTGAAAATATTAGTTTTTTCGTCAATTTCAATGAATCGGGCTTCAAAATTGAGCACCTTTCGGCCGTTTCAGGCCGATTTCTACCAGTTTTAGCCGATTTTCAGTTGATTTAGATTCAAAATCCCGAATTTTCAGGTCATTTTCAGCCCCACCTTGCCGTCCATCTTTCCCGTATTCATCATCTCGCGCTCCTCCCTCATCGCCTCCATGACTCGATCGTCGGACAAGTCCGAGCCCTTGGACTCGCTCATCTTCACGTGAACCTCCAGCTTCACCTCCTCCTCCACCTCTTCCATTTGTTGGTAGACGAACGAGTCGAACTTCTCGCCAATCTTCACACTTCCGTCGTCGCTGAGCGACGACGGAGGATTAGCGACGGAGGGCAGAGTTTTCCTTTGACGAGGAGGAGGCCTGAGAATCCTCGACGACGTCTTCTTCTTTTTCTTCATCTCATCCAATTTCTGGATTTTCGATCGATTTTTGACCTTTTTCAGCCTCCTTTTCAGTCTCCTCGAATTTCTCTAAGTCCCATACTCCTCCTCCTCCTCGTTCGGCTGACTGCCGAACACATCGATGCGTTTGGGCTCCGGTGGCTCGTCTTCTGCAGCTTTGTTTCCCGTCGGCGGGATTTCTGGAGATTCTGGAGCATCTGGATTCGCTGTCTTCGTCGTCGGATTCTCGGTAAGACTTCCCAGACGGGGTTTCTTGACTGTGGGCGGCGGATGGTGAGCTCCGTCGCCCGTGCCAATGTAGTCGTTGTAGGCTTGTTGCTGGAAGAAATGAAAGTTCCAGAGCGAAAAAGAGCTGAAAAGTATGAGCCCAAAATTTGGCTAAGAATTCGATAAAGAACCTCAAAACTTTCAAGTTGAGCCGAAGAGTTCACTTCGTGAACTCGTCACTCTTTTCTTTCAAAATCGAAACTACTGATTGATGGGGGTTTTCAGCTCTCGTGACCTCGTTTCTTGGTGAATCTAAAATCGAAAAAAAACTGGCATCATTCAGGCCCCATTCCTGATAACCTGTGAGAATTTCGTCCAGTGGGATTTCGCTAGGACGGGAGACACGACACAGACAGACAGAATTTTGCGTTTGCTAATAGTAAATATGCTGTGGAGTGCGAAACGGAGTAACCCTGCCTATTTCTGGAGCTTAAGAAACAGCCAAATGTGATACAGTTCAGATGCTCATCTTACCTGCCGTTGGATGGGACGAGCGAGAAGTCTAAGCACAGCAAGCTCCTTGTGCGCAGAATCCAAACTCTCGGCCAGTCGTGCATTGTGGTGCTGCAGATACTCGTTTTCCGTCTTCAGCTTGATGATTTCTTCTTCTCCCTTCTTTGCCGCCGTGACAACCGCTCGCAGTCGGCTTGCTTCTCCATCTGCGTGTTGAACCGCTTCCTCTAACATTTTTGACAACGAGTTCATGGCGAAAAAAAGTAGAATTAGTCTGAAAAAAAAGTAGAATTAGTTGTCTGATTTCATCGAAAATAGTAAATGTTACGACAAAGTAAAATTCATTTTGCTACATTTATATTCTCAAAATTTCTCTTCATCCTAACTTGGAACGATTTTGAGTCAAAAAACTTGTAACTTGTAACAAAATTTCTAATGTTTCCAAAAAATTTTTTCTAATTTAAAAAATTTTTAGCTCATTTTTCACGTTTTCTGGGTCAAAATTGTATGATTTTTCTGAATTCACGGCGTCCTGCCGATTAAATTTTTCGCGATTTACTACGGTTGACAATCCTTTTCCGCCTCTTTCTCTCGCACGTGCAGATGGAGCGCACACGCGCACGCACTTTTGCGTACATTTTTTGGCGAAGTTTGCCAACTTTGAAGACGTCAAAAAGGCGAAAACGATTGAATTTTTTGGAGTAAACTAATCACAAAATGTAGGGAAGCCCCATGGCAATTTTTAGAAAACAAAATTTCGACGAATCTTTTTGTCACAAGCGTGCAGGAAGGATATCATCGAAGCAACCGATTTTCAGACTTTTCTTGAATTTCAGGCTTCGTACAAGCTGGGAATGTCTCAGATCGAGTGGATTATCCTGGCAAATGAGCTGTGCAACTAGAAAAACACAAAATATAGATTCTCAGACGTCAATTACGAAAAATATTGCTAGGTATATCTGTAATTCACTGGTTTTTCTGTAATATTTCTTCTTAAATTCCGAGAATCAAAAATCTGTTCCCATACGATTTCTAAGAATCCTCTGCTCGTCATTTTAAGCTATAAAACGTCTAATTTGGCTCAAAACTGAGCTGCTGGAAGCAAATTCAAATTTCAGTACAAGATTTGAGGTTTTTGGAGGTTTTTGGAAGTTATAAAAAACTGGAGGGTCTAAATCGAAATTTCGCTCCCATAGAAAGTTTCTAAATTTCTTTGCAGATCTTTTGAGCCTAAAATTTAAAACATTGGTTCCGAAATGAGACCTCCGAGGCAGTTTGAAAGTTCGATTTTCAGTGACTGGAAGCAGCGAACAGCTTATTTCGCTCCTCATCGACTAAACTCTGAAATTTCGGTGGTTTTTGATAGCCTTTTGCTTCCGTCTTGACATTTTTCAAGTTTTTTGTGCAGAAAAATCGCGAAAAACCATCAAATTTCAGCGTTTTTCATCTAGACTTCTGTCCGCGCTAAGCTCCGCCCACTTGGTGTCGCGAGAGAGAGGAGAGCGCAGGCGACGAGAGGAAATCGCCAAAAATTTCATCGGCAGGACCCCGTGGAATTTCCAGTACATTTTCACCCATACTAGAATATTCTCCCGATATTTGCCTTAAGTCAACATTATACTTTTTTTTTTGAATATTTCTGTATATTTTGATCACAGCTGTGCTCCAATAGAGCAGCCGTAGGGATTATTTCATTATAACTTCCCGGTACATTTCATTATGACCCCCCAAGCATGAACACGAACATATTCGTATTAACTAACCTTGATGAAATTCTCGATATAATTCTTGGCCAGATTGAAAAACGAGAATGGAGGATGAGATCGTGTGGACATTGACCCGGAGGTGTCCAGGATGAAAAAGAAGAATGTCATTTTTCGGTTTTATCGCATTCGGTGTTGATGGTGGAGACTTGTATACCTGAAAAATGCAGGTAAATTTTGGAGGCGAGAATTCAAACTTGAAAAAAAATTGGAATAGAGGTGGAAAACTTGCTGACCACGGAAAATTGAAATAGGTTGAAATTTTTTGAAGAAGAAAATCGAGTGTCTGAGAATATTTTTGAGGAAAAATGCTGTAACTCGGTTATTTTTGCACCGAATTCAGTTTTGCTTACAGTTTCGAAATCAGTAAGTTTACATCTTCGAAATGAGGCAGAACACGGCCACTGAGACCTGGCGCTAGAGAAGTGCTATCGCGCTCCAGAGGGAAAATTTTAGACCTATGAACATTTTGAATCTTTCTCTTTTTTGGACGATTTTTTCCTGGGACACCACACCGATTTCGAGGAAAAGGGGGAGGGGTTCGCTCGACCTCCGTATCTTTTCCTCGAAATCAACCCTCAAACAAAATCGGAGTGCCTGGGAGGAAATCAGGGGAAATTCCGAGTTTGGGTGTAGAAAGGCTTTCAAAGTTTTAAAATTCTTTAAAATCCTCTAGCATCGTTTGAAATTGCTTAAATCATCCAGAATCTACCAGAGCTATTAAGAACCCACCAGTGATTCTCAGAAACCTATAGAGCTTATTTCAAAATCTTCTAGATTTTTCCTGGAATTCTACAGATTCTCTCGAGCCCAGTGCACTAACGATCGGATGGTATGCAAACGCGCTCCATTGAGAAGATTTTTCCACAAAATGAATGTTTTCCTCGTTTTGGAAATCAGTTTTTGAATTCTTCGACATTCTGTGATGGTAATAGAAAGGGGAACAATCTTTTGGTGTCGATAAAACTGACAAATACTTTGAAAGTTTGAAAGCGGAGGAGCCGGTTCAGTGAAGCGCGATTGCGTTCCTCTGGTCTCAGGTCATTGTGTTCGAGTTTTCTTATTTTTTCGATTTTTGGATGGAATTTTCAAATCTTCCCCGAGTTCAATTTCAATTTTTCTGAAATGCTCTAAGAGATTCCAATGAAAACATTTACTGTTGTTTCCGATGTTTCGAAACTCAAATTTTTGAGAAATTCAAAGTTGAAAATTCTCCAAAATTCACCCGAATGCTTCAGAACCCTCCAGAATCTCTCCAGAAACCAAAAAGTGGTTTTTTTTTTCAGATTTCAAGTTTTCCTGATGAAAAGTTGTTTTAAATCTAACAATTGGTCAAAAAAAGGCTTTTTGGCGAAAGTTCCAAGTCTTGATTTTTATGTTTTCCAGGATTTTTTATTCATTTGATTTACATTTGGAAAAAAAACTCGAAAACTCACAATTCTGATCCCATCGATAGGTCTCCTTGGGGCAATTACATCCCAAGGAGCTCGAAGAAAATCGATGGGAATTCCACTGAGTCCGTTTCCATCGATCAACACCAACTGTTCTGAATGAATCGTCCCGTGCCCACCGAATCGATGCCAGGTTGTGCTCCATTCGAGTGCAGCATTCGGAACGCGTCCAGAATCGTGTTATGCACTTTGACGATGCCGAATGGCAGTGCCAGCTTTTTCAGCTCCTCCACGAGTACTCCGCCCATTTTCTCTTGCATTCGCTGCAAAAAATTGACGTTTTTTTAGCCGAAATCGATCACCAACTTTTCAGTAAAACACTCACCTGAAAGAGCAAATGATAAAAACTGGAGCCGGATAGCGAGCCGATGCCGAGGCCGACGAATAGTGTGATTACCTGAAAGAATAAGAAGGGTTTTTCAGTCCAGGTGGCATTTCCGTAGAAATGCTGAGCAATTCTGGAGCTCTTTCGTTAGTGCTGAGCAATCCCAGATGCTGAGCAATCCAAGGATCAAATTGCTATACTGAGCCACATTGAATTTTTGTTGTTATGCTGAGCAATTCAAAAATACCACTTCTGTGATGAGCAACCCAATATCTCAAGTTCTGTGCTGGGCAATCCAACTTCTTCGATTTCTTATGCTGAGCAATCTAGGATATTCACTTTTATGCTAAGCGATGCCAGATTCTGAGCAATCCCAGATGCTGAGCAATCCAAGGATCCCATTGCCATACTGAGCCACCTTGAACTGTTGTTGCTATGCTGAGCAATTCAAAAATACCCTTTCTGTGATGAGCTATCTAAGATCTCAAATTCTGTGTTAGGCAATCCAACTTTTTCGATTTCTTATGCTGAGCAATCTAGGATATCCACTGCTATGCTGAGCGATCCTAGATTCTGAGCAACCAAGAATCTCCATTGTTATGCTGAGCAATTCAACTCCTTCCTTTTTATGCTTAGTAATCCTGGACCTCCAAAACCCTCCGGAGGGTAAAACCCCTCGATTTTTTGCTTAAAAAATTTCAACTCCTACCTACCTGATTATAGGTATTCTTCGTCAGATACCGCATGACTCCAGTGCCCAACGAGTGCACACATATTGATGAGCGTCACGAAGAGCTGTCCGATGCCCCATACGTAGATTGGCGAGGGTTTCGGCGAGGAGGAGAAGTCCGATTCTGAAGACGTCAGATTCTGAAGACGTCAGATTCTGCACTTCTGCGGCTGCGGCCGCCGTGTGATTCTGGCAGAGGTCTGATAGTTGCCCATAGGTGAAGTTGGCCAGAGACGTTGATGGGTCCATCAACGGTGTCATGGCTGGAAATGAAGCGACGTTTTTCAGTTTTCTTCCATGAAAATAGAGGTTTAGAGCGGTTTCTGAGCACAAAAATTGAATAATTTTTGACCAAAAAAACTTGAAACTTAAAAATAGCTTTAAACTTTTTTCATTTTCGAAAGAAAGAACTCACAATTATGATACCGTCGATAGGTCTCCGTGGTGTAGTCCACTTCTTGACCACGACTCGGCCCATTTCGCTGCAAAAATTTGACGATTTTTTAGCCGAAATCTATCAATTTTGGGTCACAGAGCAATGTCAAAACTCTTCAGAGAGCAATGTCAAAAATCTTCAGAGAGCAATGTCAAAACTCTTCAGAGAGCAATGTCAAAACTCTTCAGAGAGCAATGTCAAAAATCTTCAGAGAGCAATGTTAAAACTCTTCAGAGAGCAATGTCAAAAATCTTCAGAGAGCAATGTCAAACTCTGCAGAGAGCAATGTCAAAACCGCAATGTCAAAAAAACATTGCTGGGCAATGCCAGAATACTTTTCTTTTTTTTCAAGTTTACAGCACGAAAATCAAAACGGCGAGCTATTTTTTCAGTCAAAATTGCAAAATTTCGACGATTTTTGAGTCATTTTCAGTCCAAAAATCATGAAATTTGAGTCACATTGAGCGGAAGATGGTTTGAAACATTTTTTCCAGAGTTTTTCTTTTTCAGCTTTCTTTCATGGAAATTGAGACTCAGAGCGGTTTTTGAGTTAAAAATCACAGAAATTGAGTAATTTTTTGACCAAAAAAACTTGGAAGAATAGATAAATTTTCAAAAGGAAAAAAAAAACTCACGAATCTAATCCCTTCGATAAGATCCTTGGTGTAGGCACTTCCCGATCGGATTGCAGCCGGAACGGCTTTCGAAGCCGAATCGGGGACGCCCCGGGCGTCGCACTTGAAGCGCGCAACGATGACGTCTGTTGAACGTGGAACACGATGCAGTCCGCAATGCGCGCGCCGCACAATTGCGTACGAAGCGCCAAAGCTTACGACAAAACGTTGTTAAAGGAAAAATGCAAAGAAATGTGGCATTGAATATCGCTCAAAACTGTCAGGAAATAGAAACTGAAAGTAAGAGTTGGCTCGTTATCTTGTCCAGTATTCATCAAGCAGTATTCAGATGTTACTCTATGATTTGAATTACTTTTACAATTTTGTTTTCTTACAATTGCAACTGTTCTAAGACTGAACTTTGTTGTCATAAACTGACCGAATCGACTTCACCGAATCAGATTCTGATGTGAAAATTTTCTAAATGTCCACATGATTCGAGTTGTCAACTCGCGAATTTTCGCTCCAGAATCCGAATCTATGAGGTCGATTTCCCTTCGTGCCAGTCTATGAGGAAAGTTTAACCCAAGAAATCATTCAATCTCCTCCCGGGTGCTGAAAATTGTGGTTTTGTACTTTGTAGTTCCAGCAATCTGTAAAAGTGAAATAGTAACCAAATTGAACGACTTTCTGAAACTTTTCTTCTGCAAGTTTGCTCCAATGCGGGTTCTTCAAAAAACCAACAGTACGATAGAGCGCACTTTCTCTATTTCTTCCGAAAACGAAAACTTCCGATTTCAGTTTCCACCTGCCATCGTGTGAACATTCAATTTTCGGAACGCCAATTTCGACATCGAAGTTTGTGCAGAAAATCCAATTAAGCAGAAAGTGAAAGATCGAAAATTCCAGCTGGATCACTGGATGATTGGAAAACGGCCTTCGTATGGGTCAGAGTTTATTTATAGATATAAACACACGAATGATTCGTTATACTTTCTCCTCAGAAGGGGGGTCGGGAAGAGGAGGAGGTTTGAGTATTAGAATTACAAAAGCGGAGGAGGAGGAGAATCATTTTACAATTTTTAGGAAGAACAACAAAAATGTGGGCGGGGCTTACATCAAATTTAATTTGGAACAAAAGAAAAAAGAACAAAACGAAATGATGATGATGATAAAAACGAACGAAAAATCAGAGAAAGAGGATCTTGTAGAGATTTAGAGATTTTACATTTTTTGGGGGGAATGGTATTATCCAGTGAACAACATTTTAGAGGGGGGGATTGAAGAGGATATCCTTTGGACATCCGGACACTCGGAGGGAGACATCATCAGCGAACACCGACGGCACTGGTGCCGGCACGAGTGCCTGTGGCGGACTTGGACGCGTTCGGCAGCGGTCTGCGGAAGAGAAGAACGTGACGTTCGGGACCGTGAATCATGTAGTGCATCCATCCTGGCGACTGCAAACATGACAGAGTTTAGAGGGATGAAAAGTTTCACATTTTTAGTTTGAAATTTGCATTGAAGTACCAAAAATCAATATTCGAAAGATGTCCCGCCTCCAAAATTCGAAATCCCCCGCTCGCTTTCCCACAAACCCTCACCTGCTGAATGCCGAGACTTCTCCACTCGGTCTCCGACATGAGTCGATTCTTCGGAATCAGCTTGGCAATGTCCTTGGTGACGTGCACGTGTCTGTACTCGTACTCGTCGTCCTCGTACTTGTTCGAGTAGTAGAAATCGTTGGAGCCGGTCGTCATCTTTGTGGATTCGATGGGGTCCTGAAAAATGGTTTACAGTTTATTATAGTCATGATACAGAGCGAAAAGAGAGAAGGAAAGGAAGAGACGGAATATACGCAACGAGAAATAGCACAGAGAAAATGAAGGGAATGGAAAACAGTGGCGAAAAGTTCAGTGTCGAGCACTCAAAATGTCGACCAATCGACTCGAAGCCATCAGATCGTCGCGAATCTCGGCGAACTCGTCTCGATGCATTGGGATTTGAGCGTGATGGGCGTGGCCAAGGTACTCGTACTCTACATTGAGATACGTCCTCTTTTCGCCATTCTGGAGGTGATTATCGGCGGCGACTGGAAGAAAAAGGGAAGTTTGGAGGGATTTTGACAAAGACAAACTCACGAATAAAGCTGTAACCGGTGATTTTGAACGACGGGGAGGAGGACATGGAAGTACTGGAAGAACTAGAGAGATCTTATGGTGATCAACTACAAAACGAGGAGGAGAGGAGGAGGTGAGTAGGAATGAAGAGAAACGAAGGAAAGGCCTATGCGGTTGGGAATTTCCATTTGGCTCTGAAAGCGACGAGCTTGTCCCGAGCGATGTCCGACGAGACTCGATCGACGCGGAAGATGGTGCCGTCGTCGGAGCAGCCGACGAGAAGACGGCCGCACGGGGAGAAGTCAAGGTGACGGACTGCGTAGGCGGATGGGTGGATGCTGGAGACGCTGGAAGAAGATGAAGGATAGGGAGGGTGTCATTTGATGTGCGGGAGAGATTCTCCAAAAGAGCCACAGACTAGGGAGTAACCTAAGTAATGGTTAGACTTGAAACATCGTATATACACTTTTGGAAGCTGGAAAGATTTTCATGTTACAAATTTTCATTCTTTCTGCTGCGCACCTCGTATTCTCAAGAACACTAGGTTTAAAGTGCCGATCCATCTGGAAACGTGTGTTCTCCGGCGGGTTTTATCATTTCGAACCCAATGTTCTTGAGAATGCTGTGTCCGCAGAGTGAACAAAATGGGTTTTCAAATTGAAAGCTTTCCCATGATGTATATACAAATATTGCAACTTCCACGACTACTCAAGTTACTTCCGATTGCTCAGGTTTCTAATACAACTCACTGTTCGTGTTTCTTCTCGCTATCAGTCTCTCGCAGATTGTAGAAGAACACCTCGCCGGTGGCGCCTCCACACACAATCCAACGACGGCGTGGATCCAGCACGAACTTGAGGAACCACGACTGTCCGGCCGGATTCTTGAACCATTCGAAGTTGGTGTGCGCGAGTTCCGGCTCCACACACGAGACGCGCTCCTTGTGCTGCGGAATGGCGCTGGGCAGGCCGAACATCGAGATGTTGATGTGCGGATCGTTGCCGGTGGACTTTGACGCGAACAGATCGCTTCCCGGCAGCATTCGGATGCAGTCGACGTAGTCGCTGTGCAGATCCGAGCAGATCGCGACGGGGTTGTAGAGCTCGAGGTGGTTGTTGCTGGAAGTGGACTCGTTGATGAGAATTGTATTAAAAACTTTCTATATCTCTAATTTCATGATCTTTCGACGATGTTTCCGGGGCTGACTTCACATATAGCCTCAAAGCCTCACCTGGGGGCATGAAAATTGGCCATAGTCTCCTTGACCACGTCCTCATCCTTATCCACACCCAGCTTCTTCACTATCTTGACCTCACGACGATCGACAGGCCTTTCATGATGATCACCAGCCTTCTGAGCATAAATATTACGCTGCCCTTTCGCCAACTCGGCGCACGTCGTCTCCAGCCATCCCTTCGCCGGATTCACCGACAAATCCCACTTGAGAATCTGATGATCGAAGCCGCACGAGACGATGTAGTCGCCGCTGGAGTGCCAGTCCACGGAGAGAATCGCGCCCATGTGCGTTCGCACGCCGCCACACGTGATCAGAGGTGACTGATTGCGGATGTGATGGATTCGAACTGACTCGTCGGCGCACGCGGTGGCGACGATGTTGGAGTTTGAGGGAGAGGTTCGGATCTCGTTGATTTCGCCGCCGAAGCTCAGGAGGTGCTGAAAAAGTGTCGATTTTTCGGGCCAGAAAAAAGTGTACACCTACATTTTCAATCGTCTTCGTGTCGAAATCAATAACATAAATGTGCGATCCGGCGCCGCCCGTCACTAATTTATACGGATTTCGGCCCTCGTTGGCTTCGAATGTGTCGTAGGCCCAAGCGACGGTGTAGAGGTTCTCCACCTTGTCGTCCTTGGTCTTGGTGAACTTCTCGAAGCTGCATCCCCAGACGTGATCGATTCGGTTGACGTCCAGAGGAATGTTGTAGACATTGAGCTGGAAACTTGGCGATAATTAAATGAAAAAATTCCGTTTAAACTCACTCCATCGGCTCCAGAAATCGCGACCATCTGATCGTCTTCGGGATCGGCGTACGGATTGAAGGCGCATCCGAAAAGGTCGGGTTTAGGGCCCACTTGGATTCTCGCGGTCTCTTGAAATGGAAAAGCCGCTTCAAAATCGGCGCTTTGCGGTCGCTGATGGAGCCGCATGGCTTTGAAGAGGTTCGTCAGGTTTTCCGACGTCATTTTCGGTTTTTTTAGATGTTTTGGAGATATTTTCGGGTGATTTTGAGTGTATTTTTTACAGGAATCAAGTTAGTAGTGGGTGGGAGTGAAAAAAACGAAAGAAAAAGGGCGCAAAACAATCGAAAATCGCAGAAATCGACGAAAAATCAGAGGGAAATAGCGCTCGCGCGCTTTTCTCATTCAAAATAATGGCGTTCGTGGCGAGACCCGCGGCGCGCGCAATCCCATGTGCCTTTAAAATATATTTCTATTTCGAGGCGAATTTTTCGGATTTCCAATGTTTCTGAATGAATTTCTATAGGAATTTCGCGAAAAATCCGGAAAAGAATTGTAAGAAATTTTTTTGGGAAGAAGTACACATATGCATTTGTATAAATGTTCGCCGTCAAGTGACACTTGAACCACTTGAAGATGTCGGGGAAGCGAGATGAATGGATTTCGAGACGGATTTTTCGATTTTACAGTGAAAAATGGGACATTTGAGAAGATTTCCGATGTTTAATCAGGTTTTTTCAGTGACTGGAAAATTTTATTTTTGCAAAATTATTTTTTTTTTCGATCCTCATTTCAGATTGCCTTTCAGATTTCAGCCATGATATCTTCCTGTTATCGTTTCTCGATTTGCCAACAGGAATGTTTGTGTATTTGTCTGCTGACTCACTCGCCGTCTGCTTCCCCGCGTCTCTCCACTCTCTCACTCTCGCTTCTTCGATGCCGACCTGTTCTTCTTCGGGTGGTCTTTTTCTCTCTTCCTCTTTTCTTTTCTCTTTTCTTCATCACCACCACCATCATCACCGTTCATTACTAATTTCCTTGCCCCCAAAAAATTTCACAAGAAGTCCACTTTTCCGATTTTTTAGGTCATTTCGACACACATTTCTAGGTCAATCAACTTTCAGATTTCTGCATGAAATATGACATGAGCCACCATCGAAAACCGTCCGACACAGATGAGGCCCCGCAGCGGACCGTCAAGGAGATGCTGGCCGAGTTCCAGCAAAAATTGGATGGTGACGATGGGCGGCGGTTTCGAAAGACGCCACAGCCTCCACCTCCGCTTTGTGAGTCTGAAAAGCTGAAAAATCTGAAAAACATTGGGCTAAAATTGATTGAAATCGCTGTGTTTGGCTTGCCACACTCTCTGTTATCAGTTTTGTGTGGTAAGGAGACTGAAGAAGAAGCAGAAGGGTTACGAAATGTTTTGGCAAACAGTGCACGTATGTCTGTGTGTCGCGATTTGGCATTGCGGTGCGATTTCAAAACTGGGACTTTGACATTGCTCCGCAGTGTCAAACCTGCACAATCAGATTTTGACATTGCGCGCAATGTCAAATCTTCACATGCAAAACTTTCGCTTTTTTTCGACCTATTTTTTGTGTGTTTAAGGTGTGGCCAAGTGTTCTCTGAAAAATAACGAATTTGATTCCGTTCCACTTCTGTCAGCTTATCTGTAGAACTTTCATACAATGACAAGTGTGACTTTTCTGACTTTTTCTGCAACAAAAAGAAATCACAAAAGCTTCGTATTTATTTACCCACACGAAAACTGCCACTTGACTTTCTCTCGCCGCTTTTTTCTCGCCTTTTACTGAGGAAATCTCTCGAAAAAACTGATACCGCAAATTTGAAAGAACTTTTTTTTCTGCGGCGATTTGTGTGGAAAATTCGAAAAATGCCCAAAATTTGCAAGCGCGCCCCACTGCACCGATCAAGCTGAAAATGCCGCAAATCTCGGTGTTCGGTTAGTTTTTTTTAGGTTCATAATAATTTTCATTGTATGTGGTTAGAAAATTTGAAATCTACACGAAAAATTGATTAACCAGGTGCAACGGAATCTAGAAATTTCATGCCAGAACTTCTAGATTTTTAAGCTGAAATTCCTTATCATCGAGTTCCTGATAATTACTAATCCTATCATCGCTTTTTTTTTCTGTTGTTTTCCAATTCCTGATTGTTCCTCATCGGACGAAACGTTGAGTCAGTGTGTCTGGCCTTCTGTTTAAACGAGAAATGAGTCATTTTTCTGACCAGGAAAAGAGAAAGAGGGGAGATTTAGAGAAACAAACGGAAAAAAAATGATCTCGAAGATAATCGGAAAAAGATGAGAGTGCAAAAATTTCAAGACCAGATTTTCAGCACCTCGACGAGCTCCACCTCCTCCCCCGCATCGGAAGCCGTCATCCTTATCATCGCCGTCTCCGCCGATTCCGACGCCTTCACCCTCGATTCCTCCAGATGACGACGATGAGTGTGATGAAGACGAAGGAACGCTTCGAAAGTCAGAAGACGAAAATCCGTCAGAACTCGAACAGAACAGGCTACGACGGAGTCTGGGGCCGAAACCGAGGCTCGCACCGAAGCCACTATTTTTGAATGGATTGGTGAGTTTTTGAGTCAAAGTTTGGAGAAAAAGGGTAGAAGAAGTGAAAAAATAAAGTTTTGACAATGCAGCGCAATGTCAAAAAGATTCGTACATTGCTCCGCAATGTCAAAAAGTCTCAACTCAAATTTTGACATTGCGAGGCAATGTCAAAGTTGGGATTTCGACATTGCTTCGCAGTATCAAAGTTTGAAAAAAAGGGGCAATGTCAAAATTAGTTTTCTCGACATTGCGCCAATGCAAAATTGAAAAGAAACTGTCTATAACGTAATCAAGAAGGAACATCAGAAGTGGAAAACCTCAAAAGTTCGTAGTCATCTTGAAACAGTGAAAAATTTTGCATGAATTTTCAGTCTAGAGAATCCACTTTGCTGCATAAATTTTCTCGCTTTCCAATCTGAAGTTAATCCAAAAGCCTTTTTCCGCCGAAAATCCCACGCAGAGCCTTCCATTTTTAGCACATTTTCACTTCGCAAAACTTCCTCATAAAGTGCAGATGTGCAAACAGATCCACTTTTCGATCGATTCAACCCCCTCCTGCCCAAGACACTGACATAAGCCAAAAAATAATTCAAACACACTTGAAAATCTGTCTCCTCTCTCTCTCTCTCTCTCTCTCTCTCTCTCTCTCTCTCTCTCTCTCTCGTGGAAAAATCACTAGAGAGAGTAAGAGACGCAGACGACGGCAGAGAGTGTCCCTTGAAGGGAAAATCTGCGTGTTCTCCAGTCTCACATTATGTTGTAAAATTGAGAGAACAAGTTCGTGGACGGTTTTCAGGGAGGAATGGATGGTGTGTTACTAGTTTACTCTCTTCTTTTTCAAAATTTTTTCGATTTTTCTCTGTTTCTCTCTGGTCTCTTTTTCTAGTAGATGTTCTTGATATTCAGTGAGTTATCCTTTCTACGTTTTGTCTTCTGGATATTCCAAATTTGAAGTTTCTCCCAAATAAAAAGTTTCATCGGAATCGAAAATTGTCTCCTCATCGACGTCGTCTGACGGTGTGGCCACAAAACATACAACACGGAAGAAACTCTGCCTCCGAAAGAGAGACAGAGATAATCCGGCAATAAGTGCTTGCCTTTTGGCCTTTTCTCTCCATTTTGTCCACTTTTTTTTTCGGTTGGTTCTATTCCACCTCCACCTCATTTTCATATTATACACATACGCATATAGCGACTATTTTCATGCTCTTTTCTCTATCTTTTTTGTTTGAAATTGTTGGAAAATTTTCATAAATTTCAGACGGATTTAGACTAATATTGATAGACGGATATGAATTTTGAGGTAGGTTTTTTTACTATGTGTGAGGTTTTTGAGGCTTAAAACGGTGAATAAAAGAAACACTTTGAGACAGCATCTCTAGAATCATAGAATGAGCTCTGGGAATTCGTTGAAATCAATTTTTTTTCCAAGTTTTCCCATTTCTCGGATGATTCATCCATAGTCAAAGAAGGTCACTTTTCTGTTGTGGATTTGTTCCAAAATCCCCGGGAAAAGTGATGTCATTTGTTGTTGACTCCCGGTAAAGTTCTGCAACTTTTTTCGCGGAAAAAGTCTACTGAAAACAAGACAAAAGTGCAAAACACCTGAACTAACACATCAGATCCACAAAAAAAAAGGACTGTTTCAGGAAAATATGAAAAAGTGGGGAAAGTTTGAACAGTTGATAAGAATGACGCTCCACAACAAACTTGAATAGAAAAGATTTACTGCTTCAGAAATGTTAAAAATTCTATGAGTTTCATCGAAGTTCAATATTCCTTAATTTCCAGCTACCCACATCTAGCTCCTCCCCGGACGTGCCCTCTCACCATCAACGACCTCCAGAACTCCCGCGATCCTCGTGCACCACACCGACGATCCTAGTGTCCCCCGCAACTTCCGACTATTCCAACGGGGGTTTCTTCGATTCTAATGGTAATGGGACGAATGTGAAGGACAAGGCGAGGCAATTGGTCAACATGGGATTCGTGCCCAGACCGAGTAATGGGACGGTGCAGGGCGAGAGGTTGGTGGGCTTCGCAATGTCCAAATCTCAATTTGACTGCGCGAGGCAATGTCAAAATCCGAACTTTGACATTGCGACACAGTGTCAAAACTTCAGTTTCATGTCCTCGGGTTTTAACATTGCGCCGCAATGTCAAAGTTTGAAAATGCGATTTCAACATTGTGCCGCAATGTCAAAATCTCATTTTTATCACTGCGGGCAATGTCAAAAAGTAAACTTTTTAGACCCATCTCCCAAGTGTCGACCCTCTCTCAAGTCAGTGATGAATTCGACGACGGCGGTGACACCTCCGCTTCCGACGACGACGACGGATCCTCCACCAACCTTCGTCGCCATCGTCACGAAGACGACTTCGATGAGCTTCCTCTTCCGAGAACCGAGAGAAAGACGACGGCAGTGGCGAACACGCATTCAGGAGTCATGCAGCAGATGGAGCATTTGATGAGGTGAACGAGCAAAAAAAAAATTTCGGTTTCAAAAAATATTGAAAAAAAAAACATGCAGAAGAAACACACTGATGGTTCCTTACGTTGGTCTTCACATAATTTCGTCATAAGAAAAACTGCTGAAAAATGCAAGTATTTTCATGGTTTCCAGAGACAAACAAGCGAAATCCAATGGCTACAACAAGAGCAACATGTCACATCAAGGAGGAAAAAGCAGCACTCAGCAGCGGCGACAATCGAATATCGATGAGATTCCGGCGGATGTGGGAAAGCTGAGAGACAATCATCGCAAAGTTAGTTCTTTTCTCTCGATTTTTTTTCTGTTGTTGATTTTTGCTCTCTGGAGAGTCTTAAAGTCAGATGATTTAAAGAGCGAAGACATGGAAGACTTTCCAAGGGACCTTGGTTTCGAAAATTACAGATTTGGACTTTTAGATACAATGGGAAAGAAATTGTTCTGTTTCAAAATTTTTTGAATTTTCTGGATTTGGATTTTTCCTCAATCTCTGTTTTTGCCTATCTTCCACACAGACAGTGCAGAGAATCGAGAGACGCAGACTTTTTCAGATCTATTTCGTCGTCATTTTTTGCTCATCATCAGTTGATCTTTGTGCCTTGAATCCCGAGATTCCCAAAATTTAAAGGCTTTTAGAATTCCAGAATTTGTTTTTTTCGAAAAAATCAACAAAAACACACGAGATATCGATATATATATATGGCATCATTATGCATCAGAAGTCAGATTTTCGTTGTAAACAAAACAAGAGAGTATAAATATAAAGAAGCCAAAATTTTTGTCGCAAAAAAAAATTTTTAATCTGAAATTTCTACTTTTAAAAATCCGGTTCAAAATGACTATACTCGATTATCTCGTCGACAAGAGAACGCTCGAGAAGGTTTTCGAGTTTTTTGAGGTTATGGTAGGTGGAGTGGGCGGAGCTAGATTTTCAATGATTTTTTTTTGGGTTTTAGCTGAAACTTATTGCAACTGATAACACATTCTGTAGAAAAATGGGAGTTTTTTTTCACCAAAAAATGTTTCGGAAAAAAAAATTTCGGTTTCAAACATTTTTGAATTTCCGGGATTTTTAAAAAATTTCAATATGCATCCTTAAGGCAGTAAACACATCTGAACATCTCGACACACACAGAATTTTTTTTACATGAAAAATTTCAAACTTCCCGCTCTTTTCAGGGTCGCCACAACTCGCTGGTGCCGGTGGCCACCACGTCGGAATACTCGTCGCAGTCGACAGATGACTTCTCCCGGATCACGAGTATGACCAGCGATCGGAGCAGCATTGTGACGAGTCACTCGGGCGGCGCCGACTCGGCGGACGTCGGCTCGATCGCCGTACCCGACTATGAGACTGGCGATGAGCACGAGGATCAGCGGTTGAAGAAGTTGCACTACGCGGCGGTGGAGTTCTTGAAGGTTCAGACCAACTATGTGCAGTATTTGAGGGAGATGGCCGAGGTGGGGATTTGAACGTTTTTTGAAACTGAAAATTCTGAAATTTTCAGATCTACCCCAACTACATGCAAATGTACAGCGAACGCACGGGTCGAGACCTGCTGGCACCCCACAATGGCCAAGAGAACGTGGTGCTTCAAATCAAGAAGATCATGGTGCAAATTTTTCCGATCCACGAAATGCTGCTGACGGAGGTGGACAAAGTGTGCTCCGGCTGGGACTCTCGCGCTCCGAACATGAGCAAGACCATCGGCACTTTTGCGGACTTTCTGAAGTGCTGTCAACCGTTTCTGGACAAGAAGGCCGAGTTTTTGACGAAGCTGTTGGCACTGAGAAACGACGATAGGGAGTTTGACGAGGCCACTTATATGGTAGGGTATTGGCGGGAATTCAAAATTTTCAAAAAAAAAAAATTCAGTTCGAAACCGAGGTCTTCAAACGAGGCAAGAAGGGCGCCGTGATTCAGCAACTCGACCAGGTCCATCAGAATTTCATGAGATACAAATTGCTGATGCTACGGTACTCGGAATATCTTCTGCCGGATTCCGAGGAGAAAAAACGCGCGGAGGAGGCGATCGCAAAGTTGGAGACGGTCACGCAGGCGGTGAATCAGAAGATGGGACTGCCGACGACGGATGATTTGACAAAGTTGTATTATCGGTTTCAGGTGCGGTTTTGAGGGAATTTGAGTTGGAAATTCGAACTTGGCGGCGAAAATTGGTCTAGGACGATGGAATATGAATATAAAAAATAATTTGAAGTAATTTTCGAAAAAATTTGATGCTTAAAAATTTTGGTCAGTATGGGATTCGTGCCCAGACCGAGTAATGGGACGGTGCAGGACGAGAGGTTGGTGGTCTTCGCAATGTCAAAATCCCAACTTTGACATTGCGACACAATGTCAAAACCTCAGTTTCATGTCCTCGGGTTTTGACATTGCGCCGCAATGTCAAAATCTCAACTTCAATTTTTAACTTTTTTAAAACATTCAGACTTTCAACTAACGCTTCCAGATCTTGTTTCGAACGTTTTCCACGCTCAAAACCCCTCCAAATTCCCCGTTTTCAGTGCCAATTCAACGTGCTCGAACCGGGTCGAGTGCTCATCCGTCAAGGCGACGTCATGAAGCAAACACGGAAAGAGGAGCAACACCGATACCTGGTCCTCTTCACGGACTGCCTCTGGATATGCCGTGTGGCTTCCCGCGGCGGTCTCAACGGCCAATTCGAAATGCACCGCTCCTACCGCATCCCGCTGGAGTACATGCGATTCGAGCGCATGGAGGACGACGAGTACGTGCGGTGTCTGATGGTGAAGAGCAAGGTGAAGAGTGCCGTGCTGATTTTCCAGTCGGAGAAGGAGCGAAATCAGTGGGCCGATGATTTGACGAAGGCGCAATTCGATAGGAAATCCTATAAGAGGAGACAGTCGACGGCGGCGCAGAGGCATGATGAGAATAAGGTAACGGGGGTTTTTGGCGAAAACTAAGTGATTTTAGTAGAAAAAGACCCTGAAAATCAGAAATTTGAAGGGCAAATACCCTAGAAACTATGAAATTTAGGTTTGAAAAAAAAATTTTCGGTTTCAAAATTTTTCAAAAAAAAATTTTTTTTTTTAATTTCTCGAAAATTTTTTTCTAGCTCAAAATGCAAAAACTTCGCCTCCAATCCGACGTCATCTCGGAATCGCCCACCACCCCTCCACCCACAACTACAAATGGCTCCGCCCCCTTCGAAGACGCCGACACAATGCGCCCGCACGCGATTTGTGGCGCCTCCCGGAGCACTTCTGGGTCTCAAGACGAACTCTCATCGGTGCCAGTGACCCCGTTGGACAATTGGGAGCCGAATGGAGAGGGTCCGTTCGACGGTACGGCCGCCTCCGCCGTACCACAGAGGAACGGGGGGTCCAAGAAGCAGGCGGTGGCGGACGTGATCAAACCCGTGTGGTTGCCGGATAACATATCGAATGAGTGTCTGATGGAGGGATGCTCCACAGAGTTCAGTATTATCAATCGACGACACCATTGTCGAGATTGTGGATGGGTAAGGAAAAAAACTCAAAGAAAAAAAAATTTTTTTTTGCAAATTTTTTTTTCAATTTCAAAAATTCAAATTTTCTTTAGCCATTTTCATCCGTTTCTCGATTCACAAAACAGTAAAATTTTTCGAAAAAATTTCAATTTTTATTTCCCAAAAAAATTTTTCTTTTTCAGCTCATCTGTAAATATTGCAAGGGACAAGCCCCTCTTGCCAAGTACGAGTTCCGAAAGGAGAACGTGTGCTCCGAGTGCTACGATCGACAGTTTGACATTTGTAAGATTCTCTTTTTTTTTCACCCCAAACTCCGCCCCCAATTTCCTTTACAGACAAGGCAGGCACTCTATTCCCCACGAAGAACGTGGTGATACAAAGCGACGGAACGCTGATGGTGAAGATCGGGAAGCGGGGCGAGCAGGAGACGGTGGACCCGCGAAAACTGTTCAAACCGCCCGTGAATTTCGGTTTTCGACATCGAAATGTGGACGAGAAGAGGGCGGGGGCGATTGTGTTCGGAAGGGTTTATTTGAGGTAGGGGGGGATGGAAATGGGCGGGAAATTTGAATTCAAAAAGCACTGACCTATTGAGTTTTGACCTACCATTGCTAAAAAATCGTAATAGACCACGCCCTCAAAACGAGAATCCGGGCTGATATCGTTTGGTAGGCGTGGCCTATTTTGGCGAGGTCCGCAATCACCGCCAATGCGGCCACATCACTAGGAGGATAACCATGAAAAACTGCACAAAAATTTAGTAGACTCCGCCCACTTTTCTTCCGGCAATTGTGATGCAAAAATGCGATTTTTGACGGATTTTGAGATTTTGCTTTGAGGTTCGGAAAATCGAAAAAAAGTGGGCGGAGTCTGAGGATTCTTTTGAATCGAGAATCGATCTGTGAATGCTCAGTTTTGATGAGCAATATAAGTTGTTCAGAATTAAACCTGATCGGAAAAATGTCACAAATTTTGAATTTTCGAAAAGTTGAAATTTTGAAACAGCAAAAAAAAATGTGATGACTCGATTCAACATTATGTTCCACCCAGTTTCAGACATCGAAAATCGGAAACCGTCCGTCACGCGCTGCTCCGTCGCGACGACCTGAAACTGGTGTTCTATAAGGCGGAGCTCGACTCGAAGTCCGTTTTCGAAGTGCTCATCTGTGGATACCTCTACCGAGAGACCCAACTGGACGACGGTTGGCTCTTCGAGTTGGTGCATCGAAATCAGCATCATCGAGAGAACGAGATAGCCAAAGAGGACCTCATCTCGTTCCGAGTGGATAATAGTGCCAGTGCGAAGAAGTGGTCGGCGGCGTTGGCGGATAAGTTGGAGTTGGATTCGAGTGCAAATTCGCTCCATCGGACTGCAAGTTGATATCTCAGTGGAGCGCTTTTGATAATCTGTTGATGTCTCTGATGAATATAATGTATTAGTTTTCCCCCTCTCTTTACCCAAAACAATTGTGATTTTCTTCCCTTTCCATCCCAGTGCTCTCTCTCTCTCCCCCACCGTTGTACATTTAGTCCCCCTCTTAGCTCCGTCCCTTTCGAAAAAAAACCAAAAAATAACTTGTACTGGTACTTGTACTAGAATGTTTCATCTGAAAATGACACCTATTGAACTTTATGTGTTAAATAAATTTTTGAAGTTTTGAACGAGGAAAGCAGTCGTGTAAAAAACTATTAAAGTTGGAGTTCACCCGGATATGAGAAGTCTGAGAAACAGATAGTTTTTTTTTCTGAGTGTTTATCAAACGAGATTTTGAAAAAAAAGTAAGCAGCGAAATTGTAGGAGTCTTGGCTGAGTAATCGACTAGGCTCCGCCCCTTATCGGAATCAGTTGAAAAATCAGCGAAAACGAGCATTACCTAATAAGAAAACGCATGCTCGATGTTTTGAAGAATTTTCATTGAAACAGCAATTTTTTTTGTGCTTATTATCCATTCTTCGCAACGACACTTCGCTTTACTGTAGTCGGGAAAAACGCTGACAAATTGAACTATTTTGAATGTCAAAACGTTGTTTTTTTGCATTGCGCCACACAATTTTTTGAAATTCTGCTTCAAGGGGGGCGGAGCTTAGCGGGATGTGGAGCGTTTTTAAATCAGTAGCATGATTAGCAGCGCTAGCAGAGGAAACAGCAGTACAAAATTGTATGACTATTATTTGAAACAGAAGATAATTTTCAGATTTTGTAAGTTTGCATCTTTCTGACAAGGTAAAGTTTTCAGTTTTGAAGCTGACTGCATGTGCAAGTGATGTAACAAAACGAATTATTTTTAAAATTCTATGAATCTTCATTGAAACAGAAAAAGTATGTATCTTTTTTCGCTTCTCGAGCTCTCTCGAAATCTTCACCCAGCTGGCTAGACATGTATACAGTTGCACCTGGCAGTTCTTCTAACCCAACTTTTTCGAATGAAGATGAGCAGATGGCCATGTATTTATCCAACTCTAGAACTGATCAACACTTTCATTAGTTCAAGTTCTTAAAAATACGCAGAAATATAAACGTTGGTGGGTGGGAGTACTTGCATGGGGTACTGATAAACAGTGGGTTGATGGGTCATTGGAGGGAGGACCACATTCTGATGATCCGGCAGATCGTGACGGGAGATGAAGGCGGAGACTCTTCCGTCCTGGTCGATTTTGGGTTGTCTCCGGTAGGCGACCTTCTTGGTCTTTCGATTTCCCGAGAAGATATGGGGGAATAGGTCGAAGGCGTTGGAGGATTCGGGAGCATCCAGGTACTTTTGAAGGCGGTGGATGTAGGAGGCCGCTTCTCTGGAAAGACAAGGGGAAAATGCTTGTTGTGCAGTGAGGTTAAGAAAACTATCTTAGTGGAAGAGATTTTTTTGAAACAGTGAAAAAATTTTCTCGGTTTCACAAAAACATGAAATCCACCAACTGGAATTGGTGGGGCTTTTCTCTTCCTGAATTTCCAGTATCCATCCAAAAAAAAACTTACCAACCTCAAAACCTGAGCTCTCGAGAGCCGATCCCGGAACGTTGATGGAGGGAGGAGCTCGATGAGCACCTGGAACATTCCGTTCATCTCCGAGACTCGCGCTCGCTCGCGCCTGGAAAATATTGAATGCAGTTTATGGCTGATATAGTGATGGCGTTCTAATTACCAACCTTTGAGACTGGCCTGTTCAATAAAATCTTTTGAAACAGTAATTTTTTCTAGACTAGTTTTTTTGGCCCAATTTCGACTGTGCGACAGATTACTTGAATTGTTAATGTTCAAATCTACAAGAGACCAGCATTAAGTCAATTTGGATCTTTTCAAGTAGAAACTAGTCCTTTTTCAGACGCTGTACCAAAAGTACTGTACTAATCCAACCACAAGGATTTAAAATCTGTACTCAAATTTCTTCTAGCTTAACTGGAACTTGAGATAAGAGCAAAAAACCCTTAAAGCTCAAGTACTTCTACAGTACCCTAACTGATTCATAGCTACAGTAAAACCCTCACATATTTGCTCGTTTCCTCTTCTCGGGATCCGCCTTCCTCGGTTGACGAATTCGTTTTCTGTAGACTGGAAACATTCTCGAGTCCATTCTTGAGCAATCAGTAGTGGGTTATAAAGATGAGTAATGGGGCTGCTTCTTTTTCGAAAAAAAGAGAAGATTCTCCGCCCCCTCCTCTTCTTCTTCGGCATTGACAAAAAAGGGCCACCTGCTGGGCACATGTTCCTTTTTGAGGGTAACTGAGTAAATACTTCTTCTTCTTCTTCTTCTTTTTCTTTCAGGTTATCTAATGGGCAAGTTTGGAAATTAGCGACGAGATCAGAATTGAAGAATTGTTCCAGATAGTTTTAGAAGTGGATATTTCGAAACAGTGAACATTGAAAAAAGAAGCGTACCTTACGTTGATTCATTTTATCTCGGTTCCTGTGATAGTTATCCAAAAGTGGTCAACTGACAAATTGCTCAGGGCAAGATGAGCAATATTTTGTTAGTTGACAACTTTTTGATATCTGTTACGGGAATCGAGTTAAGCTTGGTCAAATTCGCACAGTAGTACTTTTTTGAATACGCTGAAAGCGGGAAGGATTTTCAGTGCAAAAAAGGTCATTTTTGAGCAGCTCAAAAAGTATGTTCCAACCACTCGATTCTTCTGAAAATTTGTGGACGTATCAGGCAGCTCTAGATCTTCATTTTCGGTGTTTAAAACATTTTTCAAAACTCTCATTCAAGTTAGTTATGTCGCGTTAAAGGTCATGGTTGAAATTTGTACTGAAATGTACCGAATTTGGAAGTCGCGTTACAATACGGGACAAAACAGACTTCATTGGGATTTTCGAAAAATGTTGTCAACTGTATAACGGAAGACAAAATTATTGAGCCCAGTTTCTAACTTCATCACATGGAAATTTTTTGAAACAGAAAGTTTCAGAAAAATTTACAATAATTCAAGTGGGCTTTGCACAACAACTTATTTGGAAACCGAGCATCGTTGTTGATTTTAGGTTGCTACTCAGGAAAAAGACGTCTCCAGTTTGGCTGCGTACTTCTGTGTGCTCATACCGTAGTCTTCGTGTATGTAAATACCGTATTTTCCTTAATCAACCGGCACAACCTTCTCATTACTTTGACTGAATTCATCTCGGTTCCTGTGACAGTTATAGAAAAGTGGTCAACTAACAAAATGTTGCTCTATTTATTATATAGCATCTTTTTAGTTGACCGCTTTTTGATATATGTCGCATGAAAATGCGGAATTAATGTGTTAAGAGAAGTACTCCAAATTCAAAATTTTTCAGAAACAGAAATATTTTATTCGAAAATCCTTTCTCTCTCTCTATTTCTCTCTTTTCTTCCTTCCCTTGATCGATGCGGTCCCTCTCAAAGTGTCATCATCTTCCAGCGCCTCCTTCTTCTTCTCATCGATGGTTTCGCTGAAAATTCAGATTTTCGAAATATCCAAAAAGAAACTCACGTCGTTTTCGTCTTCTCCGTCGGCTTCTCCTCCTCGTCGTCCGCTTTTTTGGTACGAGTTTTTGCTGCTGAAATTTTGATTTTTTTTTCGCTCGAAATTTCAATAAATCATACCCTCCTCCTTTTTCTCATTTTCAATGTTCTCCTTATCGTCGCCTTGCTGAAAAATTCAAAAATTTTGGGCAAAAAAACATGAAAGAAAAATTACCGATTTCGTCTTATTCTTTTTGGCGGATTTTGATTCCGGAGGTGGTTTCTGGAAAGTTGAGAATTTTGAGATTTTTTCAAAAAAAAATTTTCGGTTTCAAAAGATTTCAAAAATATTTTCATCAAAAGTTTCCTCATTATGTCGATCAATACGATTTTTAAATCTCGTTTCTCTGCGTCTCTCTCACCCTCTCCTCCTCTTCCTTCTTGACTCCGCCCCCTTCTTCTGGAACTTTCGGAGATTCCTTGAGCTTCTCGTTCTCCTTTCGCGACGACTTCTTCTTTTCCGGAGACTTTATCAATGGCTCCGCCTCTTTCTTCACGGGCTCCGCCTTCTTCTCATCACAATTTTTGATGGGCGTGTCTTGTGACGTTGTTGGTTTCTGGCCCTCTTCTTTCTGACACTTTTCTTCGGAGTAGAGGGCTTTGGGGATTACCATTGGGGTGGAGGGAGGTTCCTGGAAAGTTTCAGTAGAGGGTTTCTTAAACTAAAAGTGCTACAAAAAAGATGTTAGCAAGAAAGAGCCGCTGAAAATATGGAGGGGAGCTGAGATATGGTGCAACACAGAAAAATTACCATATCTCAGTTTCAACTGTATATTTTCTCATGCCGTTTTTTGCAAACAATAGATCTTGTTTTGCTCTACATTTTGTCAGTTGACAACTTTTTCATAGCATTTCCAGTTCCAAAGATAAACCATCTCGAATGTTTTCCAACTCACCTCACTCGCCCTCTTCCTCCGACTCCTCTTATACGGTCCCTCTAACGACGATTTTGATCCCTTTGGTGCTCCAGAATACTTTCCTTTCTTCGATCCACACATTGAAAGAAGAGGAAGGCAGATGATGATGAAGATGACATTGATCATTGTGTTTGTTTTGCTAGTTGTATTCAGCGCACTCTAATCTTTGCAAATCTAAAATGAACTGTTGTAAAAATAAAAAGTCTGAAAATTCAGGTTCTAGCTCTCATTTTAAGCCTAAGATCATAACAAATGGATAAGTATGAAAGAAGTTAGAGGGGTTTGAAACTATTCGGAAAAAATTTCAGCAAATCTAAGAATTTGAAATGTACATACTTTATCAATAGAGCGCACTTACGTTTTGCAAACAACTATCCTAGAAGAGGAAAAATCAGAAAACTGAACTCTAAGACTGCACTTTTCGAATTTTTGAGAAATTTTTTCTGTTTCAAATATTTGATGAAAAAAAATGGTTTCACGTTTTCAGAATTCCTTGCCACTTGGTTTCAGAATGTGTGCAAAACTTATGTTTTAACTAGATTCATTAGATAACAAAGCAACAGACAAAGGTTCAAAGGAGCTTATTCGAAACTGGAAAAGAAAATTGTACGATTTGAGAGTTGTCAGTTGAAACTGGTCAATTTTGAGAGCACAAAAATGACTCCCAACTACCAAACTTTTTTTTGAAATTTTGTGGATGTATTAAGCAACTCTATATCTTCATTTCTGTAGTTGACAGCTTTCTACAGAAGTTTCAGAAAAGCCAGTTAGAAGGCTGAAAATTACGTGTTCAGCGAAAAATGGTCCTTACCTTAACCAACTTCACCTAGATCCCTGTGACAGTTCTGGAAAAGTTGAAAAGTGACAGAATACGTAAAAATTTATTTGGATAGGTCCAATATCCTTTTAGGAGCCTCTTTGCTTCACTTAACTCAGTTAGCTTCAAGACTTAAAATGTTCCCTGACATATATCTTAAATTCTATATATCTAAATTTTAATTTGATTACTGTTTCACAATATTTGCAGATCTTGATGGAATCGGCTTTGGTGATTTGTGCAATTAATCCTCGTCGAATTTCACATTCATCCTAATTCAAAATTCAATCTGCAAGAATTGGAAAAATACAGTATCCAAACTGTCTCAGTGAAGGCCGTGGTATTCTGTGAAAAATTCGATCAAAAATTTTCCTGTTTCAAAAAGAAATTTTATGATTCCTATTCTGGTTTTCTCGTTCGACGATTATCAAATTTTCAAGAAATTATTCTCAACTAAACTCTTGCCATAATCAGAATTGAAAAATTCCTTCCATCTCATAAAATGTTGCTCCCATTTTGTTCCTTATTTCAGGATCCACGATATCGGAGTACTGTATCTGTCGGAGAGTTTCGAAAAGGTATGACTTAAAATTTCCAAAAAATTTCACTGTTTCAGGTGGTAAACTTCTAGATTTGAGACATTCTTTGGGTGATATCACTGTGGCCAGCCATCTCAGGAAAAACTGTAATATTCCTTTCAGGAGAGAAGGGCGTTTTCCGATATTTTCCGAGGGTCGTCGAGATAATAACTGAATGGTTAGGAGGGGACACAAGGGGCGGAGCGTCCCGTGGTGAGTGTTGGCTGGACAAGGTGAGTGTGCACACTCATTGTCCCATCCACTCTTTATTGGATCATCCTCCTCCACCCAAAATTCCGCGAGAGAGAGAGAGAGTGAGATTCCGATAATAATGGAGGTGCCCAGTCTCTTGAAAGTGGCCCTCGACTCTGTCGTCCGTCACATTAATACCGGTAAGAAAAGTGTTCAATTGCTCACCCCAAACCCCTTCCCCTTTTCCAGGTGCCCTCTCCCCTGAGCACAATTTCTACAAATTCGAGCACGTCGACCTGAGCAATCTGATCCTATCGACCTATGTGGACAGTCCGAATTCGAGACTCCCCCTATCCGAATTCGACGGAGTGTTGAATGTGTCGAAAGTGGACATGACACGGTTTCGGTGGAATGAGATGCTGGATTTCGAGTTCGTGAAGAAGCTGAGCCTCGACTCGTTGACTGTCGAGACTCCAGAAGGTGGTGAGAGATTTTCGGAAAAGAGAAATATCGATTTTTTCCAGATTGGAGAGATTCCCCCCTATTCGACATTCCCTCTTTCCTGCACAAGCTGCTCAATGAAGAATCCAAGAAGCGGTTGAGAACTTTGACACTGATCAATCATCAGTTTCTTACGCGGAAATGGCCTGTGAGGGTGAGTTTTTCGGGGAGAACTTTAAGCCTAAGCTCCGCCCCTTTTTGCAATAGTGCGGCATGCAGATGGGAATCAACGAGAAGAAGGGAGGGATACGGGTTTTTAGTTTTGAAAAATTTGTGAAAAAAAAATTTTTTTTTGGAAAGTTGTGAAAATTTTCCTGTTTCAAAAAATGTTGAGGAATCGCAATTAAAAAAAAAATTTTCTTGAAAAAAATTGTCCCTGACTTGAAAAGGGGGGCGGAGCTTCTGAATAGCTCCGTCTCCTTTTTGCAAAATCCTGGCACGTTGAGTGGGCAATGCCGCGGCAAAATTTTTTTTTGGATTTTTGAATTTTTGACGAAAATCTTCATCTGATTTCATAATGCGTGGGGAAAACTTGCAAAAAGGGGGCGGAGCCTAGAGGCACAGGCGGAGTGTCGTTGTTTTCAAACCAACCAATTTGAATTTCAGCTCGGCAAAATGCTGCCAAACCTTGAAAGCCTCGACCTGAGCGGTTTGGGTTATTTCGAGAATGCGGATTTCAAGCTTCTCTGTCGAAACTTTCCCAACCTGAAGCATCTGAACCTTAGCTCCACCGAAATCACAAGTTTGGACGGAATCTCGGATCTGAAAAACTTGGAGGTTCTGATTCTCGAGAGCATGCATCTGATGACTGTCGAGAGTTTGGAGGACCTTTTCAACTGTCAAACGCTGCGAGTTTTGGACGTCTCGTCGCCAGCGTGAGTTTTATTGGGAGTCCCAGATATATAACAGTCTTTTTCTCGATTTCAGACCATTCGGAATGACGAATCTGATGGAGAACTATGTGAAGTGTGGCAAGGGGTTGGACGAGTTGAGATTGTTGGATCTCGCGGGCACCGATGTCAATGAGCAGATACTCAAGGAGATCTTGGTCACTCACAAGAAGTTGGAGCAGGTCGTTGTGATAGGTAAGACATGGTCGAGAATCCAAGAGAAAAATGAGGAAATCAAGAAGTTTTTTTTCAAAATTACACTGTTTCATCGTACCTGGATTTTGAAGGGTGCCTGGATTCTTGAATTCTTCGATTATCGGCGTCGGATTTGAACTCTTCTGGCTAGCTAGGCACCCCAGTTTTCAACGAGTTGCCTGTTTGCATTTTTCAGGACGTTGAAAAATACAAAACTCAAAACGAATCTTCAAGAAATTCTCTATCGATCCGTGTAAATTTCACGAAAATCGGTCCATCAGTTTTTGGGATAGATCGATTTTCATGAGAACTATTGTATTAGTAATGCTCACATTGTGTACCTTCCAAAAATAAGCTCCGCCCACAAAAAAAAAGTTTTGAGTTCTAAAATTGTGGGGGCGTGGCCTGGTTTGGTGAGGTCAACAAACACACCTGATTTAACTAATGAAATAAAAAGATCGTTAGTAAGCTTGGAGTTTCAGAATCTCCTACTTTTTTTCAGAATTCAGAATTCTGAGAATCCAAGATCCCACCCCGCATGTCCACCCCAAAGTTCGGAACCCATCCCAAAATAGACCACGCCCCCCAAATTCTAGTCCTCAATTTTCACCAAAAACCTTTGCAGACACCCTGCTGAACTCGTTCTCCCTGCCCGACGTCCAACTGCTCAACAAATCCAGCCACACCGCCGCGCAACAAAGTCTCCTCTACATTGTCTCCGTCGGAAAGTCGGAATCAGCTGCTCAATTAATGAACGACATTGCTGCCATTGTTCATCACAACGAATTGGACGAGCCGGATGAGGAGACGAAGTTGGAGTACGTTAGAATTATAGTCAAGGCGCTGGAAGAGTTCAACACAAGTGATCGGGTTCATGGAAGAGCCATGACGTGTCTCTCGGTCATTCTGACGTAAGATTTTGGCATTTAGACTCCGCCCACTTTCCACTTTTTCAGCGAGGACCTTCTGGAAGCGATGAATCCCAACGACTTCACGAGATTCATCGACTTGCTCATCGAGCAGAGCGACAAGTACGAGAGCACGACGGATCAGGAAATGAGTCAATGCAACTGGTACATCTGGAGTCTGTTCCAGATGCCCAGCGTCCTCGAGAACCCCGTGCTGAAAGTGGAGAAACTGTGGACGCACGCGTACCGCCACGTCACCAGACGACTCCGTCGCGACGGGAATCGAGAGATGACGGTGATGCTGAAGCTGTTCAGGAGACTGGAGGCGTCGAAGCGACGGCGGATTCTGGAGCAGGAGGGATTGCTCAATACGATTCAATCGTTCTTCGCGCACACGCTCCAGATGAATGAGACGATTCCGGCGAAGCTGGCGGAGATTCTCGTCTGTTTCGATATCATTCGAGAGTCGCTGGAAATCGAGCGATGCATGTTGTGGGTGTCCGAGATGAGGTACATGAGTAAAGGATGCGTCGATGTGCTGTTCGCGTTCGTGTTCTTGATTCGAGACCCCGTGAAACGGAAGGAGGCCACGTTGAGAGTGTTCGACATTATTGTGACGCTCATTCGGACTGGATACACCAAGATGAAATGTTTCGATTATTTGAAAGGACAAGCGGTGTTCATGATGTGAGTTTGGGGGTTTTCGATGGGCCGTGGAAGATTCTGGGAGACTTTGAAGAAATACCCAGGATTCTGAAAGCTTCTGAAGCATTTTGAAGGAGTTTGAAGGATTCTGAAGAGTCTCGGAGGACTTCTAGAGATTCTGGATGCTTCTGAAGGGTTTCCAAACGTCCTGCAAGAGTCTGAAGGATTCTGAAAACGAATCGAAAAATTTTCTGTTTCAAAATTTTTAGCTATGAAATTTGGAATTCCGAGTTTCAATAGGACGTTTATCTAAATATTCTGAAGATTCTTGGATTCTTCGAAATCGTCTGAATTCTCGTTTTTCTTTCCAGGGGACACCTCAACGAGTCGTTTCATCCGTCGGACCCCGACGCTCGAATCAATGCGGACATCGCGTACCACGTGGTTTCGATTCTCACCCAACTGGTGAACCACAAAAATCTCACCAAGGAACACGAGGATCTGTTCAATAGGAAATCCATCGAGTTCTGCACCCGAATCGACCACCGACTCATCTCGGTGAGCATCCACAGGTTTCTGGGCAGGATGTTTTTGAGGCACTGTCTCGTGGATTCCGAGAATCCTGGATTGGTCTCATGGGCTCTTCTGACTCTGCGAATCATGTTGGAGCGGGATGTGAACAGCGGAAAGATGGAGAGGGACTCAGAATTGACGACGATGGTGGAGAATCTGAGAAGCGACAAGGAGGAGATGATGACGTTGAATGAGAAGGTCCTGGATTTGCTGTATTCCGATTTTGCGCATTTGTTGAATTACTTCCACTGGTTTGAGTAGTTCTTGCTAGCTCCGCCCACTACTGTTATGTTTTGTTTGTTCTTGTTGAAAATTTGACTTGTTAAGCTAATCAATAATCAATGTTAAGCGATCAATAGATAATAAAGAGATTTTTCTGTTTCAAGTTAAAAGGTATAATCCCAATAGTGGCCCCCATCAATCATCAGTTACAACTCCCATTGGAAAGATCGATCGCATTTTTAAGTAATAAAGAGATTTCTGTTTCAAGTTAAAAGTTTATACATCATGCTTTCATTTAAAGAAATAGAGATACAGATCTCCAAAGAAATCAATTCAAAACTTGCTTATCGAACCAATACCGTCGTCTGAAATGTCGCGGAGTCTTCTCCCTCACCTCCGCCTCCTCATCCATCGGCCCCATTATCTTCTCCACCATTCTCCTATACTCCCCGTTCCTTTCATACACGGTTACATGCTCCATGTCCTCTGCGAACGCACCTCTTCCCGATAGCCGATCTTCGGTCATTTTCCGCATCATGCAGTCGAAGGCTTGAGCGTGAGCGACGACGGCTCGAAGGGTGCGTTTTCCATCGAAGAATGGCTTGAGTTTGTGGTAGAAATCGACCATGTCGTCGGGCATTTCTTCGATGGGTTTCTGGAAAAAATGTTTACGGTTTCTACTCTCCATCTTCTATGTTTTCAAAAATAAACTTTTGTTACTGGACGGGCGTCACCGGCAACTTTTGACAGAAAGTTGGCCGGCTGTCCAGGTATAGCCAGATTCCGGACAAGACCGCTGATAAAGCCGACCAAGGTCCTGTCAAAATCCCTCAACTGCTGATCAAAAAATGCGGCCCAAAAGTTGAGTTGCCTACTGTCTGTACAATGAAACGTCAGCGCGCCGCAGTTTGCACAACGACACGCCCCTTTTTGCAATGCGTTCACAGGGCGTGTCGTTTAAACGCATTTTCCACCCTGCCGCGAGCCGACGTTTCTTTGTACAGACAGTAACATGGTAAATAAAGGGAACATAATGTTACTGGACAGCGAGGGTCCAGAAAAAATTGTATGTTTGACTGAAACAGTGATGATTCGTCAATGACCAATTCCGACTCCTCAACTGGTTTTAGCCTGTTTCCCGGTTCCTGACTTCTTCGTAATTCAAAATGAGAGTTGCCAACTATAATACGAAAATGTCACAGTTTCTCAGGCAAATCCAACAACTGTGATCTATGTTTTAGAGTTTTCAGTTAAGACACACCATACTGCATCAATGCACTTTCAATCGGCACTGTATATCTGATCGAACTGAAACAGTGAAAACAAAAAACTCACATCCGTCCATCTCTCCTTCATGATTCGAAACGTCTCGTCCCTCTCCGCCTGCTCCTCCTCCGTCACGTCATCGAACAACTCCCTGGGAACCTCTGCCAATCGCTTCTGAATATCCTCGCGCATCTCTTGAAACATTTGGTGCTGAATCGCCACACTCAAATTCTTCTTCAACACCGTCAACTCTGGCAGTCGGTCCGCCACGGCGAGCTCCACGATTTGCTCTGGCCGGAACTTGGTTTGCAGCATTTGAACGTACACTAGGGATACTGTAGAGGCGCCACCATCAATGCTGTGTCGTTTGTCTCCTTCCGTGTATTCGAATTGCTCTTTTTCGCTTTCCGACTCGAGTCTGGCTAAAAGTGCACGGAAGTACTCCTCGAAGGGGATGGCTTCAGAAGAGGCGGCGGTTCGGATTTGCTCACGAAGAGCCTGTATCACTGGGGGACCGGTTTCGGAGATTTCGTCGCTGAAGATTCGCCAGAGGTCTAAAAAACGTGTAAAAACCTGCTCTAGTGAAACTACATCGAATCTAGAAAATTTTAGGAAACTTTGAAACAGAAACATTCTCTTAAAAATACAATTTTTCTGTTACATAGAAAGTTCGAAGTTTGCTTTGTGATCGCTATTAGCTTTGACGCAACGCACGCTTTTCCTCCTGTAAAAGACGCAGAGAAACGAGAATGCTCTCGCCCTCTGCGCTCTCTGACCCTCACACACTACCTCTCCCGGCAGTTCAAAGCTGCATAACTCAACACAACATGATTTGTTTCCTATGAAAACCAAGTCATTTTGTAGAAAATTTCATAGGCTTCAAAACGAGTAAAAATTCGCTACGGAATACCACAAAATGACTGCACTAAATCGGAAATTCCAATAACAAGCTTTAGTCATCTTTGAAACAAAAAATTCCTCGAAAAACTATTTTTTTTGTTTTAACAATTTCGTTATTAGCTGAGCGGGCATTCCTCACTGTGAGAGACGCAGAGAAACGAGAGTGCTCTCTTCGTCTGCACTCTCTCACCCTCACTCACTATCTCTCCTGACAGTTCAAAGCCTCACACCTCCGCTCACCATGATTCGATTCTTATGAATCATAGCTCATTTTAAAGCAAAATTTCATAGGCTTCAAAACAAGTATAATCTTGTTACTCACCAAAATACTGCTGAGAGCTCAATCGCCACACATTCCTCTCCTTCAAATACTTGCTCAACTCGTTGAAACTTCTCGGTTCCCGCCGAAAAATGTTCAAGAAGGTGTTGAGCATTCGACGAAGACGGACGAATCTCATCTGAAGAGAAAAAACAAAGAGGTTTAGAAATTTGGAAGGAAAATTATAGGGTGAAAGCAGACGAAAACTAAGAAAGACGGAGCATCTAGGCAGAAAAGACGAAAAATTGTAGCTGTCTCTCGTAGAGTGGGAGAAAAAAAAGAGGCGGAGCTTCAGAAGCGAGCACATGCTGCTTCAAAAATGAAAATGACAAATTTTCGTCCGAAAAATTTTGAGCAAAAAGAGTATAGGAGAGCACTACATATAATTAATGGCTTGACACTTTTAGAATTTCTAGTTTTCGAGCGTCAAAAAGAGCACAATGGTTTTAGATTCGAAGGATTGGAAACTAGTTTTTGATCGGGAAAAAACGTATACAAAAAATGAGCAAAAAAACTTTGCTGTTTCGAAAGAATCTGACAAAGGTCACATCTCCAATTATGGTTTCAATCTGAAAGCTGGTTTTGTTGTCAGTGACGGCTTGATATGGAAATCAACTTGAGGGTTACTTCGTTTAGCGATTCATAACTTTTCTCAATCTTGTCCAAAACTCAGAAACTTTTCTGTAGAACATAGTAAAACTCTTCGGTAACAAAAAAATAACTATTCACAAACTTTTTAATTTTAGAGAACATTTTTGTTTTCGTCAAGTTCCACAACAGAATCAACTTTGGAGATGTCATAAAGGAAGTACTGCGAAAATCGTAACCAAGAGTCCAAGGAATTGACTGAAACGGGGAAAGGTGGAGAAGACTTAGCAAGACTATCGCTAGACTATAGACTATAGTTGAATCGTTTCCTCCATGATAGAGTACCTTTGAAACTGCACAGATGTTTTCAAGTGTTTTCGTCCATATCGAGAATCAAAACGAACTGATTTAGAAACAGCAAAATAGAGATTGACGAACCAATTTTTCTGTTCCGAAAATCGGTAAATCTTGAACCTATATTGGTTTACCATAACACAGTCCATCATTGAAGCGCCCCCAAGTTTTCATCAATTAAGGTTGGTTTGAAACAGTGAAAATGTTTAGAACAGCTCTAGATAATGTCACTTTGAACTATAGCCTTAACCAATCCTCCTCGAGCTCGAGACTCTCAATCTCTAAGCTCGCTTCTTCCCAGTCTCAAACTGCAAAATTATACGCCTCGATTTTTAGCGCTGGTATTATAAGTCAAAATTTCACTTCCAATCGATGTACCTGATCTGAAAATAAGGATTTAAACAAAAAATATGGCTCACAAGATGCAACGTTTCCGCACACATCTTACAATTAGTTGAAGTTCAGAGGAAAAACGTAAAAAAGTTATAATCGACAATCTTCTCAAAACGTGGAAAAAAGGAGATTCAGATTGCATGAGTCAAAATAAAAAACAAGAAGATTCTCGATGCTCTATTAGCCCTGGCTATTGGCTCAATTTTCCTGAAAAACAGAGACATCATCCACGGAAAGATTTCAGCTAATTAGTAGGTGCAGGTTTTCATGTATTGAATGTATCAAGAAGACTTTGACCAGATGATTAATCGACTGACGCTTGAAAACAACCGGAAAACGATATTGAATTTTTGAGAAAATTTTGAAACACTGAATATTTGGAAGGATAGATTATGAGAAAGCATGGAATCCTTCTTATCGTCATAGTCTGCATTGGCAATAGATTGAAAAAAAATTATATTTCTGAAATTTCTGAAACAGAAATCTAATTTTTTGTTGATGTCATTTCTCATGACGAATTTCAGTGTCCAATCCTATCATCATCCTTTTCCGAATTTGACACCATATTTACTTCTTACTCACGTCATAGCGAGTTAGTGAGTCAAAATATGACATGATAAATTACGAAAAATAATGAAAATTTTCTGAATCTTCTAGACTCAAAAGCTGATGACAAATAACACCCATTGGGCTCCGAATTGCTCATAGGACAAAAAGTATGAAGAGTCATGCACGTAGAACAAGAAAAATGAGTTTTTTGAGATCGACGACTTCTCGTCTCTATTCTGTATTGGAACACGGAAATGAGAACAACTTTTTGGACGGAGGGCAATGATCTTAAGATTTATTTTTTGTGGCTTGTTGTGCGGCTCTGAAATCATGTATTAGGGATTGGTTTGAGATAGGGGAAATTGTGAAACGGTAAATTTTTCTGATATGTTTCAAAGATCCGTAAAATTTTTACGGTTTCGAACTTGAATCAAAATTTTACGATGTTCAGATTCTGAAGTAATACGATATTTTCATTTCTTCAGCATTATGGAAGAGTTGTAATGTTATTCAACTTCAGTTCTTGAGTATCAAGACCGAGAAGTGTTTATGGCGACATCACAAAAAAGTTTCAAAGTTTCGAGACAAAGAGGGGAAGAGTTCTCCGTAAATCATAGGAGAAATGGGGTTTTGAAGTTGTGTGGGAACTTTGAAAAATCCAAGTGGACAAGTTTCAGAAATCAAAACAATGAATGGAGGAGTATTTCAGCGTTGATTGCCAAAGAACACGAATGCAGTTTGAAACAGAAGAAATCTATCTGCTGCAATTGAGGCCCTGAAAAAACTGGAGATTCTGCAGATAAATGATTTGATAAAGATTCAGTATTTCGACATCCCCAATGTTTGATCACTGTGTTTTCAATGTTCATTGAACTGTTGCAGAACAATAATGAATCAGTTAACCAATTCAATAAATTAACGAACATTTCCATTTCCACATTGCTGCAGGGCTGAATAAAAGGGACTCTTCCGAACACCACTCAGCATGGATTCATTCGAAATGAAATCTCTTCTCACTCTACTCGTCCTTTGCTTCTTTGTCGCCAGCGTTACAGGAGCCTGTCAGGACGGTTGCGAGTGTCCGGACTTGTTCGAAAGTGGGTTGCTTTGTGATCAAAGAACGATTTCATTTTCTTAACATGAAACAAAAACCGAAAAACTGAGCAAACTTCTCGTTTACGTTCCATTTTCAGGGATTCTGAACGATCCATTCGTGAACTATACTCGACTCCCAGGTTGTTCAGATACTCTCACATGCTCTCCCCCTAAACATACTAACTATCAGATTGGAATTTTATGGAACGAAACCGAAATTCCCATTCCAGACAACGCGACTCCGGGAGGAGAATTCGTTAGTGAACCCCTAACATAATCGGAGAATTCCGTCATTGAATACAGTCGGTTGCCACCATCGACGCGGAGGATGCAACGCCAGAGTCAATCGAATACTTCTCCTACTTTGGAATCGTTTGCGAGAATGGGAACTGGTATGCTACCAAGTACCCAAAGGGCATTTCGTATGCGGGATCGGACGGTGTCACAATTTATACCAAATATCAAGCAGAGTTCCAAGGAAAAAGAAGTAAAGTTGACACGTATACATGGTAAAGAGGAGGGAGTTTTGAGCACGTTCATTTGGTTTGTATTTCAGCTATTACACGATGTGACTGCTTCAGACTTTTGCGCACGCTTCCAATACATATGTTTTCATGAGCCAATAAACTGTTTTATGATCCACAAAGGTTCGGTTTATAATCAAAAAAATTTTAAACTTTATTCGGTCACTTTTTGGCAGAGGACTCCTGTAGAGCTGTTGGGTTTATCGCCATCTAAATCCCGCAAATGTTTTAAAGCTCTCAGAACGCATTGAGCACTTACGTCACGTCGTCGATCTTGCCGAAAGGAACCATGAGAACTATGCAGTCCTGAACTCCACCTTTGTTATCCGGCTGTCCTGGCAACCATTCGTAGCCTGCATATCTCGACAAGGATGGGTCGTGGAACAGGAATCCCTGAAATTTCTATAGCATAGAGGAACGGTTTGGGGGAAATGCTTATCCCTGTGCCCGCACAGTCTGATGGTGCACTCCGTGGCTGTTGACACTCAGGTTTCCGTTCTCCCGAGAGCCAAACTACCAAGGATGTCTTGGAGCCGGTCGTTTCCAATTGCCTTGTTGCAGAATCGAAAATATCAAGGAGGTTTATACATCCCTCAAATATCAAACCTCACCATTCACGAACTTGGTCTCCTCCATCGTTTCTACACCACTCAAAGTCGCTGTTTCTCGTTGACACATCTCCGTTCCTTCTTTTTGAGAGACACTTGTGTCGCTGATCAGTACCTGAAAAATAATCACTTATCAGGAACCCCCGAGCATTAGATTCACCTTGAGACAGTACCAAATGGTGTTTCTTCGGAATATTTCCCATCCATTGGGACACGTTTTCAGGTAGGTTCTTCCGAACGGACATGTTTCTTCGATCATTTTGGGAGCCAGGGAGTAAGAAGATAGAAGAGAGGACATTGCGGCACCGAGAATAGAGGGGTCCTGGATGAGGGTATCGAATCCGTGGGTGTACTGGAAATAGGGGAGAGTTTTGAGAATGACAAAAGAGTTTTTCGGTTTCAAAAATCTAACGACCTATTTGTCCCCTTTGAGACTTTTGTTCGTTATGTTGACTAACTTTTCAGAGGACTCCCTGAACGAAAAATGAGAAGAGTTTTTCGGTGTCCAAAGTTCATGAGTTGATCATGAGTATCATTTCAAGTTTTGTGGTTCGAAAAGCTGCTTGCTCTTCATCACTGCTAGCTGAAAATATTATATTCTTTATTTCAGAATCCTCAAAACCCACCAGACAACTCTCATTCTTAGCACATTGCACCGCGCATTCCGTGGTATTCGTTAGATCCAATTTGACACAGTTCTCGAGGGGATCAACGCTTCCTTTGAACACGATAATCTTCGGTTTCGGCTCCTCCTTAAAATTCAAAGTTTTTATGAGAACTTCTGAAAAGGGTGCTGTACCTGATCACCGGTAGATCCATGGATCGAGAGGAAGAAGACGATGAGGAATAGCGGAAACGTCATTTCTGAGGATCTAGACTCAAAACCATCCAGTTATATACTAGCTCCGTGAGTCGAGAGTAGCCATGGAAATGTCGAAAAAGTCTCAAAGTTTCGAGACAAAGAGAGGGCGGAGTCATCCGTAAATCAATCGGCGAGGAATGGGATTTTGAAGTGGTTTAGAAAACTTCGACAAAGCCAAAAAATCAAGTTTCCGTCATTCATGAAGATACAAGAGGAAAACATTTTTTGATGGACAAAGCGTTTTTGGCTCAAAATATTACGAGATGCGATACTTTTGCGGTGCGGTGAACTTCAGTGGTCTTACGAGCTGAATTACAAACATAGCCAATACTAGAAAAAGGACAGGATCTCTCCAATGGAGCACGATTGAAAATGTTGCGAGTTTTATCCCCGTGAAATCATTCGATTCCGAATCTTGACATCTTGCCACGGCACATTCAAAAATGATCGGAATCGGTGCCTGAAAAGAAACTTGAATGAGTGAAACACTTACAACTGAAACACAACCCAGAAAAGTTTCCGGTAGATCAGAAAAGATCGTGAAGTATCTTTCACTGTTCCCTTTTTTTTCTTCTCACTCTCTCAACCAGCTCTTTTTGGTTCCCAGGTCCCCCTTTTCTACCCAGAGGATTATTTGTCTTCCTGTGGTCTGCATCTCCTACTCGGAGCCGTGGACAGCATCATCATTCCTTTGGTTATTATTATTATTTGACCCTGCCTGACCACCACGAAAAAAAAGAATGCCGAGTGGAGAGAGGAGAGAGCCTGGCTTATGGCTCTTCGTGGTCACTCTGGTCACTCTCCACCACTTCCTTTCATCCGCCAGGGGAGAACAACCAACTTTACTTCAGTGAGCATTTTTTTTCACAATTTTGAACGTTTTCCAGAGGTGAAATTACGACTCAGGTTTCGAAAAAATATTATAGGATCCTTTTGAAACTGTAGAAAGTTTTGAGATTCTGATTTTTTGGGATTCTCGGATTCTCAGATCTTGGGATTCCGTCTAACATTTTTGAAGAGCGCAGGGAACAATAGATCTCTCTTGTTTGTAACAGTGAATTTCTCGAAAATTTGAAAACTGGGATTTCTTAGAAACTGAATAGTGCCGCATATGCAGCTACATACAGGCTCCATTCCAATCCAGAAAAAAAAATCTTCATTCACTTTTCTGATTTTGAGTTGATTTCCAGATTAGGAATGAAAAAGGGGCGGAGCTTAGAGCAGAAAGTTGTTTTTTTCAAACCCACATAAATTCAATGGCTTTGAACTAATAATCAAAATCTTAGCATCCTGTGAAAACTAAGAAATTTTTTGAAACGGAAATTTTTCAAATTTTTTTCTGAAAAAATCACTGTTTCAAATTTCCAGTTTTCAGTTACTTTTGTGATTCTGAAAGTTTTTTTTCCTGATGCGAAAATCTATTTTTCTGACGGCCTAATTTCTCAAAACCATAGTTCTTATTATGAACGGTTTTTTTTTTCGAAAAGTATGATCTTCCTAAACAAAATTCTGTTTCAATGTTCCCCCAACCATTCCTCATTGCTCATTGAGCTCTGTATTAGTCACCCTCTCCAAAAAAACTGCTCATGTTTCGGTTTCCTTCCTCTTTTGTTTACCCTTCCTCTGACCAATGTGTGTCACAAGTTTCATTCATTTTCAACACGTATTTCTCCCCTCATTTTCTTTCCAGTTCTTCTCATCAGTTTCGTCATCTGGATTCTCGGTTGCCTTTTCTCATTCTGCTTCTAGAGAACATTCCATTGTGATCCATTCAGGTTTCTCTTGTTTTTATGTGTCATCATTTTTTGAGAAAAGGAGAGGCGGAGAAAGGTAGATGGAGGATTGTGTCTGTCAGAATCATCATTTGAAATTGGAGTGAAGAAAAGTGCCGGAAATTTGAAACAGTGAAAATTTGCAGACTAGATTCTTCTGAGATTCTTGGATTCTTGGATTTTCGGACTCTCATATTCTTGGATTCGGAGATTCTGAAGAACATTCGAAAAAGTCAAAACTTCCTGAAGTTATTTTACGAAATTTTGGAGATTTTTCAGACCTTGAAACTTTCTTTTCGTTTTCTGCAATCTACAAAAATTACGAGCTTTCTCTAGTTTTTCTTGAATTCTAACTGATTTCAAGTTGCATGCGGCAAAGTTGTAAAACTAATGTGCCAGGGTTGGAAAAGGGGCGGAGCTTATAGCGGCAGAAGCGGAGTGTCGTTGTTTCCAAGTCGAATGTATTTTAGCCCGAAGTACTGTCTGTAGTACAATAAAATGTCGGCGTGCCGCAGGTTGCACAGCGACACGCCCCTTTTTCGCAATTAGTTTATTTTCAACTTTTACCACAAGTTTCATAAATGGGCGTGACATTTGAACGCATTTTTCAGCCTGCTGCACGCCTACATTTTATTGTACAGAAAATAAACACAACGCGACTACTAGTTTCTAAAAATCGAGCGGAAAATTGAAAACTTTTAGAAACAGTAAAGTTTTAGAAACAGATTTTCTGTACTCACATATTTGAAATTTTGATTCTAACTCTGATTCTGACAATTCGAGTTCCCATCCACAGAGACTCTGAAATTTGGGGAATCTGTTAGATTTGAAGACTCTGAAAATCTTATGATATTTTCAACTGAGCATTTCGCATCCGCGTCCGCATTTCTATCATTGAAAGTTTTCAACTTTTGAGAAATCCTCGCTTTCTGAAACAGTATATTTTCGGGAAGTGTAAAAAAACCCAGCAGAATCAAAATCTCAAAGATGAAATTGTTCAAAACTTTCTGAAGAGTTGATTTTCCGAAATTCAGAATCTCAGAATCTCAGAATAGCTTGGAGCGGCATATTCGGAGTTTTGTTATTCCCAAACCCATTTTTTTTTGTTTTTTCACAACTGTTCAGGCAATTAATTTTCCATTGAACAACTAGTTTCTAAACGCCTTTAGATTGGTAATGAAAAAATTTTGAAACATTATTTTTTTTTCTCAAAATTTCTTCTTTTTTTTCATGATTTTCTGTTCGTTGAACATGTGAGTTTTGAACCCTGAACACCGAACCAAAAGATGTATGCTTTTCTCTTTTTTCGGGGGAATTAGAAATTCTAATCGAACATCATCGGCTCCATGAAAAATTTCTCACTTTTTTAGGATTTTCGTCATTTTTTCTATTCCTAAAAACTTAGAAATCGATCATTTGAACTGGTTCTTGAGTTATAGTACTTTAAGAAGTTTAAAAATTTCGAAAATTTTCAGTTTCAAGAAAACCCATAATCTTCTTTATCTCATCCACCCCCACCCTCACAATTTCATCCCAGAGATTTAGCATTTTTTCATCTGCTTCTCTAATCCTCTCACTTTCCGATTATCTCTCATCTCACTCCGATTTTTCGTATCTTTCCCTGCCGTCTCTCTTGACCAGATCTATCTCTCTCTCTCCCCTTTCTCATTGCTTCTCCTCTTGTCCACTCTCTTCTCTCTTTGCTTTCCCCCTCCCCTCAGTTTTCAAATTTAGGACCTTCATTTTTTAGGGTTCCATGGATGATTTTTCTTAGGTTTTTATGGATTTTCATTTCAAGGAAAGTTTTTGAATTTTCCAGAAAATTTGAGAGAAATCCAACGGTTGGAAGTGGAGATATGAGCAGTTTTAGGCCAGGAGGAGGAGAAGTTGACGAAGATTTTTTTTTTCGTGATTTTCAATTTATGTCTATTGTTGAATTTTTCGTGGAATACTGAAACAGATAGTTAGGTTTCTTAGATTCAAATAGAATTCAGGAATATTTAATTTCCTGGAATTTCGAAAAATTTTAAAACTTTTTTTTGAAATTTTTTTTTACTGTTTCAAGTTTTTCTTAGGACTTTCAACTTGTGTTAATTATACTTTTTCTCCTCGATAAATTTTTAAAAAATTGTCTGGAAATGAGAAAAAGTATACCAGATTGAGTCATGAGTCAATTTTCAGTTGCAAAATTGAATTTTCAAGTTAGAAAAAATCAGAAAAAATTCTCAAAAATCATACAGCGTCTCATGAATTTTTTTTATTCTCAATAAGATTTCGGCAGTTTCGCATGTGGGCGGAGCTTAATTTTTAGCGTTTTTGTTAAGTTTTCGATGTGATATGTCGTGTCCAAAGTCTCTCAAAATCTCTGAAATCTCTAGAATCTCGAGTTCAAGGCCGTCTGAAATAATCAAATTAACTTGTGATATTCTGATTTCTCTGAAATCTGGAGCAATGTTTGAACGCACTATCAGAATACTTGCACGATGATCCTGTGAAATTTTTGATGAAAATTTGAAACAGAAATGTTTCCCGCCAATTTTCACTTCTCATGGTCAATTAGCTGTAATCGTTCAAAGTACGAGCTGCTGAATTCTTCTGAAAGTTTTTAAAAATTTTAATCGTATTTTTAGAAATTAAAAACTATACAAATCCAGAAAAAATGTTTCATAAATCATATGATTAGATTTTACAGTTTTTCGCCTTTCTCAATATTTTCCTGAAACCAAAAAAAAATTGCGTCGTTTCAGTTTCTGCTCTAATCCTTGACCTCCATTTCTCTGCCATCATAATCTCAATCCACGAGAATCCTCTCATAAACTTTTTGAGTCTTCTGGAGGGTCTTCTTTCTCTTTTATTCTTCTATTCAATTTCTGCACACATACACACAAACATTTTCTTCTTCTCCCCTCATTCCACTTCATTTCGATGCATTTTTGACGAGCCATATGGGAATGTGTGTGGAGGAGGAGTACAAATGGACCCAGGGAAACTTCTAGGTCCACGTGAACCCATTCGCATGTGTCCCCAAGCTCCGCCCCTTTTGCAACCCTGGCACGCTGATTCTGCAATGTTGAGGCATTCATTTCGAATTCAACCAAAAATTAACCATGTTTTCAAGATTTTGATAAGAAAATCTTACTGCGATTTTTCAAAACTCGTAAATTTACACTTTTCTTTTGTTTTTGAGAAAAGGGGCGGAGCTTAATGCTGCAAAAGCGGAGTTTTTCTTTGAAGAAATTAACCGAATCGGAGAAATTTGTTATTCGTGATTTGAGTTGATTGCTGTAAGTTTTGCAGATTGGAAAATTGTTGTTTCGAGTGGAGGAAAGTTATCAAAATTCATTTACCGTAATTCGCCTAATAAACAGGCAGCTCGAAATATCTCTATTATCCAGGAGATCACAATACACCATTGAAAAGTACAGTAATTTTGCTCTCAACTCGAAACGGAGAATTTTCGAAAAATCTCCGTTTCAGGCGATCTTCTTACTTATTAACGTTTTCCAAGTAACAGTTCTTCACAACCCCAAATGAATCGAAATCGAACCCACTACGCGGGGGAGGAACGGTGTCGATTTACAAGCCAGATGACTGTATTTTTTGGCTGTTTGGCTAGAAAGTTCTGCCAGCTGTGAATCTTAGGTCATGAACGCTTCGCTTATAGACCAATACGACTTCGTCTGCTGAATAAGTAGTTTTTAGTAAACTCCGATTATAGAGAGAAAATTTTGAAACAGTGAAATTTCTATATTGGGTCCTTCAAAAAGATTACTGTTTCTGCTCAATTATCTACTGTTGGAAAATCTGTTAAATTTGTTATTCCCTAATTTTTCAAACTTCTCAAACTGTACTCCTCATCCTACTTGACCTAGATGTACCCGTTTTTGAGACTCCGTTATACTGAAAGCCTTAAAAGTGAATCTTGTTTAGATTCTGAACCCTAAAAGGCGTCCACCTACAAAACCTGGGGGACAGTTATCCCTCACAAAGAACACAACCCTATATCCTCTCCATACCGTACCCTTTCCTTATCACTATTCTCTCATTTCCATTTTCATATGCTCATTCTCATTCTAGAGGTCAAGTGCTTCACAATGAGGCCTAGATCATCAAACCTCATTGAATTTGAATATTCATGAGGGAGAAGTGATAAGAAAAGATGTCTCCAGATTCCCACATTCGAATGCAGAAATCGTTTGCTTTTCTTCAGATATGATGTTTGGTCAAACAAGTTTTCTGGAAGTTTTGCGAAGGTTTCAGAAACGGTAGAACTATGTCCGAGCATGCATCTCAAAACCACAGACAATTTGGAAAGGGGCCATGTGAGAGATGCAAAAATTTGTTTTCGTCTTAGGATTTTTTCAAAAATTTCCTGTTTCAAAAAAATTCAAGATCCCACTGTGATCGAATCTTCTTAATGCCCTAATGATATGAAAAAGGCTTCAGAAACTTCTCGAAAAAAAATCTTCGTTTTTGTCGCATTAAGCTCCGCCCCTTTTTTCGAAGAAGAAAAGTGTAAAGTTTCAAGTTTTGAGGTAATCACAAATCACAGTGAGATTTTACTATCAGACAAACTTGGAAAACGGTGATTTTTTAGTTGAATTCGAGATGCATGCAACAACATTGCAGAATCAGCGTGCCAGGGTTGCAAAAGGGGCGGAGCTTAGCCTCGGTCGGAATCGATCATTCGACTGTAAAGATTTCTCCGAAAACTTCTATCACATCATTCTCTTTCCAGTAACACCCTCTCAAATCTCTCCAGATCATCCGATTTTCGGTCCCTTCTTTCCTTTTTCTGAAAATCCCCGAAATCCACACAGCTAAAACTCAAAACTAGCCCCGAATTCGTGTTCCCTGCCAGAATCCGCCCACAGAAGAGAAACTAATGAGAAATTCTTTCTCTCTGCCGTTTTCATTGACGTCTTCTGAAATTTGACGATGTTCTTTTCGTTTCCTTTTCTCTCTCTCTCTCGTTCTTTTCTCTCTATCTCTGAAACAGGGAAAAAAAAACGGAAATAGATGAACAGGGATGGGTTTGACGTCATCAGATGAGGTTTTTAGGGGGGATTCAGCATTTTTGAGGATTCTGAAACTTTGAAACGCTGGGAAGTTTGACATTCTAAATTTGAGAAAATTTGAGATTTCCAATTTTTTTGGAACAGTGATTTTTTTTTTGAAAATTTTTAGGATTGTATGATTTCAAAACATTCGACTAGCGACGCGTCGCGTCGCTGGACACGGCTGCGCCGTGTTACTGGTTGTATTTTCTGAACTTGAGCTTGGATAATATCAATCAGAACCAAATGAGATCTGACCAAAATCTGATGGTATAATCTCAAGCCGAAACTTTTGGCCCAACTTGAGATTGTGTTCGGGTACTTCGGTTCACATTAAGATCGAGGTCGGGGCCTACGGAGTGTGGGCTTTCGGAGCTTCCTCTCTCCATCCTCCTTTCTCCCTTCGAGTGCAACTTCGGAGAAGTTAGAGACATCACAAGATTGACCTCACATGGACAGGTTCATTTAGAGGTCTATTCTAGAGGTTTAAGACATTCCTGTTCTACGAAAAATTTCGAAATGGAGAAATGTTAGTTTGTTCCAAGGAACTTTAAAATTGAAGATTTCTGAGCATTTTCAATTTAGCCCTGTATGTGATAAAAATGGTCATAAGTAGGCAGAAACTGGAGCAAAATTTACAAAACTTGATATTCTATTAGAGGACGTGATGAGCAATAACATATCCAAAATTCAACTTTCCTTATCAACAGATTTCTCTACACAGAACGTTAGAAAGTAGTCTTCAAGCCAAAAATATCTTATATCACTCGTCTTGAAAAATTTTTCAACTGAATGTTGTACAGTTTTTATATAGATCGGGGCAGGGCTCCATTCTAAGTCCATTTTTGACGTAATACTCGCTCAACTCCCAAAACGAAGAAAGTTATGGGCGAAAAACCGAAGTGGGCGGAGCCTAAAATTTTTTCTGAAATTCGAAAAAAATTTTATAGATCGAGAGAGCGTAAAAAGTTATGATGAAAGTCAAAAATCTCAAACCGATCCATCCGCTGGTTCTCTCAAACGAATAGAAAAAAGGAATTTTTCGAATTTTTGGTGACTCGTGCTTTCCGGCTCACCACGGACCCCAAAATGTTCCAAATCCTTCGAAACTTGGTAGACTTAGAGTCCCTATATGTTCAAAGAAAAAGAAAAAAAAAGTTTTTCAAAAACTCCATTTTGAGCCGAGTTATTAATGGCCAAAGTTTGTGACAGGTTTTTTCCAGATTTTTTTCCACGCTTCTACTCCGCCCACAAAATGCTTCCCCTATACTTTCCGCATTTAATAAGAGAGCGTAGAATCTCTTGTTGTCAGATTACGTAGGAACATCACTCCCCATATTCCTTTCACCTATGCTAAGCTCCGCCCACTTTTGCAACCCTGGCACGTTGATTCTGCAATGTTGCCGCACACAGTTGGAATTCAACGAAAAATAGAGAAAAAAAAACATTCAAATAACATTTTATCACCCGTTTTCAGTCCAGAGACTACAAATCTCGACTTCTATCTGATTTCGAAAACCGTGCGCCGAAATTGCAAAAGTTGGCGGAGCCTAGTTGTTGTTTCCCACTCCGTACATTTGCCCTCAATGTTTTCTTTATTATTTGTTTCTCAAAACATTTCCGTCTAGATTTTTCTCGTTTTCCTCCCTACAGATCCCACTCGATTTGCACTCAAAATGCGCCCTCGATCTTTGTCCGATTTTTTAAACAGTTTCAAAGTTTTTAACATTCAAATTTCTGCTTGATTCATAGTGAAGCGTAGCAGAATGAAAACAAAAACAGAGTCTAGAAATTAGTCTCATTTAATGCTTCTGTTTTGTTTTTTTCCCTGTCATTTTGTTGCTCATTTTCTTGGAAATTTTCTAGCATTTTTTTGTTGCAAAAAATTGACATTTTCAGCCAATGTTCTGGGCAGAAAATGAGGGGAAAAGTGACGAGGAAACTTTGATTTCTTTGCCCCTCTTAACGTCAGCTATTCGAATTTCCGGATGAGGAATTCCGGATTAAGATTTGATTGGAATGTCTTGAGTCTTCACGTCTTCATTTAGTGCTACTAGTTTTCTCAAAGTTGAATTGAATCTTGAGAGTGATTTTGAGTCGGCGGGAGTTCAAAATTTCAAAAAAGTTTCACTGTTTCAAGAGAGAAAGTTAGGAAAAGTGACAGGGAGGTTTTCAGTAGAAACGTTTCAGCAGTTCTGAGTCGCGATGTTTGCCTATAGTTTCCATTCATGATCCAAACACCTCCGCGCAAAAATTCAGAGAAAAAAGTTTTGACCGGTTCTTTCCAATGTACTTTTCCGAACCCATCTTCATTTTTTTCACCGAAAGTTGTCTAGAATTTGTTTCTGTTTCAAGCCAACCTGAAAGTTGGAACATTTTCAAGTTAGTTTTATTAGTTCTTTGCTTCACGGGAAAAAATTACACTTTCACAAAATACCGTAATTTGTGCAGAAAACATATGCATTCCATTAGTTGAAATTGATCTCGGTGAAGAATGGTCAACTTTGAGCAGTTGAAAAGACAAGTCCCAATTGTCAAATTCTTCTGAAGTTCTGTGAGTGTATTGAGCAACTCTAGATCTTCATTTTTGTATTTGAAAACTTTTCTTGAAAATCAAAATCAAGTCAGTTATAGTTACGCGACTTCAAAATTCGGTTCATAACTGACTTGATTGTGATTTTCTTCTTTCAGAAATAGTTGACGATTTCAAATTGCTCGGAAAGTTTTCAAATGAATCGGGTCATTGGAAACGACCTTGTGAACACCTAGAGGTCATTCTCGGCCAGTTGGTCACCTTGAAAATTTTTTTCTGTTTCACCCTCCGTTCATTTCGGGACTGTTTTCATCGGGAGCAGTTCATCTTTAGTTCTATAATACAAACTTTTGATTCCCTACGAGACGATTCCCAACGTTGGTAGAAACACAGTAGGAATACTAGCTTTGTTTCGTTTTCCGTTCTGGAACCGTCGCGTTCAAAGAGGCTGTTAAAGTTGACCAACATCATGAACCATTTTTTCTCCTTCTTTCAGCTTCCGTTTTCCATTTTTCCGTCAACCAGATCTTTGTCAATGTATTTTCACTGTTTCAGCTAATCAACTCATAGAATGATCAAATTGGTTCCACCAATGTTCTTGAATTCCTTCAGCTCTTCTAAATCGCGTTCAATGGTCTAGAACTCTTCACTGCCTTCCATATTCCTTCAGAATTTTCTAGAATCCTCTGGAACGTTCCAGAAACTTCCTCTGCTAATAGATCAATCAATTTCTGATCATATTTACTCCCCCCACTAACCCATGACATTCGTTGTCTTATCACTCCGTCAGTCATCTGACACCCAGCATAATCAAAACGAAAAAAAAAACGGCACAGAAAAAAAATCGAGAAAAAAAGCATAAGAAAAAAGTAAACATTAGAAGAATTGGTGTGTATTCTGAAGCACTGAAGCACTGAAGCAAAAGGAGCTTTAAAAATTCTATCAAAAAATTTTTTCGATTTTTCTCTGCGTCTCCAATTTTTCAATGCTATTCTTTCATATGGTGTTTTTGAGACGGTAATGACGAGTGAAGGGGGGAAACTGATAACAAAATTGACTTGGAATTTTTAACGAGAGATTGAGAGTGAAAAAAATGAAAATGAGAGCACAATAGGGGGGAGAGACAAACAATTCAAAAACTATTCTGATTCGTGTGTCTAGAAGCAAGTGACTAGTCGCATTTTCTTGTTGTTTCTGGAGAATTCTGGGTGAGTTTTAGGGGGCTCTTAAAACCTCAGACCCCAAACTTCCGTTGATATTTTTCGGGATTTAAAATCTCCCAAAAAATTTCCCAGTTTCAAAGAATTTTGAAGAAAAATAAGCTGAATCTAGAACCCCAAGAGTCGCAGGGATAAGTAACAATCGACTCATTTTCAGTCTTTTTGCTCTTTTTTTGAAACTGTAAATTTCTAGAAAGTTTTGGTTTCCAAACTCCCTTCTTGATTTGGAGTTGACAAATTTCAAAATTTCAAATGAGTCGGTTCTAAATTTTATTGAAAATTTGTGCTAAATCTCAATTTTCAGTCCGAAAAGAGAGAAGATCCCTGGATTTTGAGTGATTTTTCGCTTGGGAAAAAGCATGCCAAATAACTACCAGGCAGTTGAACAGGTGGGTTTTTACTGAGATCCCTCTGATGATACTAGAATTTTCCCCGTTTCAAAATTCCCTCTTTCCTATTGCCTTCCTTAATGAAACTGATAACTGACCGATGAAAATCTGAAACGTTACTATTTTTTTTCGGTTTCAAAGGGAAAGCTTTTGCTTTTCCTTTCGTTACTTGCTCATTTGAGATCATCTATTCCCAATCCGTCTTTTCCTATCGTGAATCTTGTTGTAGCAGCACGCTCTTCACTGTCACTTTGACCAAACCCATCTCTATTTCTTTTGGTCAACTAATAAGATATTGCTCATGTTGCTCTGAGCAAGTTGTCAGTTGACCACTTTTTGATATCAGTTACACGAACCAAAATAAATTTGGTCAAAGTGACGATGCCAAACAATACATTTTCTGTTTCAAATCTTCCCTTTCAAAAATGTCTGTGGTTCTGAAACTCGATGCGCGTTTGGACATTTTTTCATATCTCAGTGGCTTTGTGCCCTTCATTGAATGAAATATCTAGTTCTACCGTTTCTAGAACCTTCGCGAAACTTCCAGAAAACTTTGACCAAACATCATATCTGAAGAAAAGCGAAAGATTTCTGCATTCGAATGTGGGAATCTTGAGACATCTTTTCTTATCACTTCTCCCTCATGAATATTCAAATTCTATATGGTGCTTTACTTGACAGTTTGATGATCTAGGCCTCATTGTGAAGCACTTGACCTCTAGAATGAGAATGAGCATATGAAAATGGAGATGGGAGAATAGTGATAAGGAAAGGTTACGGTATGGAGAGGATATGGGGTTGTGTTCTTTGTGAGGGATAACTGTCCCCCAGGTTTTGTAGGTGAACGTCTTCTCGGATTCTGAATTTGAACCTAGATTCACTTTTAAAGCTTTCAGTATAACGGAGTCTCAAAAACGGTTCTTGTGGGAAATTTAATGCGAGTTGGATGAGTAGTACAGATTGAGAAGTATTAAAGTTGTGAAGTACAAAAGGAATAGATTTCCCAAAAGTAGATAATTGAATAGGAAGCCAGAAACAGTAGCCTTTTGGAAAGAACCAATTTTGGGGAAAAAAATTTCACTTTTTCAAAATATTTTCTCTATAATCGGAGTTTACTAAAAACCACTATTTAGACAGGGGATTTTGATGTCTATAAGCGAAACGCTCATGACCTAAGATTCACAGCTGGCCGAACTTTCTGACAAAGCAGCCAAATATACAGTAATCCCGGTTGTAAATCGACTCCCCTTTTTCCCGCGCTTAGTGGTCTTTGATATTGATTTTGCTTTAGGTATGAAACTGAAACTGTAACTAGAAAAAGTGAATAAATAAACAGGTCGTCTGAAACGGAGATTTTTCGAAAACTCTCTGTATCGAGTTAAGAGCCAAATTACTGTAGTTTTCAGTGGTGTCATCTCCAGGATGATAGAGAATTTTCGAAAAAAAACAACGGTTTCAAAAAATATCAAACTTCTTCAAGACCTTTTTGAAAGGTTGCACGGACTCTAATAAATGCGAAAATTTGTGAGAACTAAAAACCAATACGGAAAGATCAAGATCTGTTTAGAACATCGACGAGAATTTTTGATTCGTTAGACATTTGAATTTGAAAGATCAAACCATTCGATTCTGCAAAGTCACACATTATCTACAGTACCCCCAATTCCAAGAACCAATTTGAAGTTCAAACAGTCGTCAGTTTTATGACAAGTACACACACTCATACACAGACACACACACATCAACTTTCCATTATTCGACTCTTTTTTCCCCGCCGCCGAAACCCATTAAACCATGTCACATGAACCATTAGACCTATCACGGTTGAAAGGGAAACTTGGAAATTTTGAATTCACTCAAAAGTTTCAGGGCAAAAAAAGAGTGTGAACCGGTTTTTGAAATCCAGTGAGTGTAGGTTCAAAAGGGAAAGTCAACAGATTGTGTCCACGGTTTTGGTGTAATTACCGAATTTGTCTTCGGGTTCCAAAAAAAGAGACAGTGAACTTTCTTTTCTTTTTTTTTGACGTCATCAGATGAGATTCTGATTCGGGATTACTGTATCTATGGTTTTCTTAAATTGCTATAGTTCCATGCTTCTAAAAATATAAAAACTTTGAAACGGAAAAAAAAGTTTCGAAGATTTTCAACATTTTCTGTATCAGAGTTTTTAGAAATTTTTGAAAATTTTTTGATGCTGCTATTCGGTAGTTTTTGTTCACGGTATACATAATACGAATCACAGTCACTTCTTGGTTTCATAAGATTCGAAAGTCTTCTGGGATACTGTAACTTTTTCAAGTCTCCCCCCCCCTTTTCTATTGTCTCCTTTCTGTTTCAATGCTCTCACTTGTCTGATCAGATTACTCATCAATTTCTTGCAAAAACAGTCTCCTTTTTCCATGATTCATTTCCGTTTATTATTCGTTTTCATGGTCCATTCGATGATTCAGTTCAAAATGGTCTGATGGCGATGAATGCTCAGCAAATATCTGATACACTGCACTTGAAGAGTTTAGGATTTTAATAGGGATTCTGAGAAACGGAACATTTTGGTTCTCGGATTTCCCCAGAACTCATTTTCTTGAAGATGAAGGAATTTTGGGATCTAGAGGACCACTTTGGGTTTTGGCTTTCCTAACTTCTAGAATCTAGAATCCCCTGGAAATTCCAGAAAACTGGATCATGGGTCTCTAGAATCTCGGGGTCAATCTGAGTCTGGAATTCTTAAGTACTGAAGTCATCGGAACTCGAAAACCAGAAAACTGGTAGGGATTACCATACAGTGCCCTAGATTCTTCGCTCCCAAAGTGTAGGTTTGAAACTTGGATTCTGGATTTTCTAGAGTCTTGAGGGGAACTTCCGAAACCACTGAAAATAGGAGCCACTGGTATAAGAAACTCTGGATGGCCGGGAATTTCAAATTTCCAACAAAAAAACCACTAGAATCCATTCCCGCAACTTTCAAGTCTGGTCGACCTCTCATTTGCTAGCTCTAACCCATTGTTCTTTTCGAAGAACATTCGCCGTTTCATTAGATACTCAAGCGAGTTCTCATAGTTTGAAAATTGTTAAAGAACTCTAAGAAGTATTGTCATCAAATTTCTGGGGTCCATGCACCTAGATTTGAGAAACAGAGAATCTTTGGGAAATGTCTGTTTCAGAATTTATGCTTCCAAATTTGTCAGATTTTCGACTCTAAACAGTCGTTTCTAAGACGATTCTTGATGAACCTCATTCCACTTCGAGTAGACTTTTGAAACCCTTAAACATGTACATTTTATTTCATTTTCTCACTGTTTCACCCTTGATCCTTGATCCTCGACTTGCTAATTCTCTCAATATTTTGGTCCCACTCCTTTTCTAGACTTCTAATAGTGCATTCGCCAGCTGGCGGCCATATTTCCTATTCCATGCCTGTTTTTCTCTCGATCTCTGGTGCACCCCCTGTCTTCAGCTGTCAGTGGAGGGGGCGGAGCCTATGGTCAGTGCCCAGACTCCGCCCCCTCTTGGCCCTTCCTGCGACCGAGGAGCGAACATGTATTCATTCAGTCGCGCCATCGGTTGGTTGGGGTGGTTGTACTGTACTTTGCCTAGAGACAAACGTCGGCCTTGGTGGGCTCAGATTGAGTAGGCTCACTGTCTTGAAGGATTTAGTTACCGTAACCAAATCATTCTATACTTGTTCCTAAGCTCCGCCCATTTTCAGCTCCGCCCAATTTCAGTTGATACTTTCCTAGTAACTTTTCCAAATCAGGTGTGACAAAACTTTCAATTTTTGGTTACTGTTTCAAAAGGTTTTCGAATCTCATCTCAAGCCCTCTGTAAATGTAATCGCAGACAAAGTCTTTATTCTAAGCTCCGCCCACTTTCAGCTGTCCACCTTATCACTCTTTCTAGGTGGCCTTTTTTCGAAATTTCCAACGTTTTGGTAACTTTTTCAAAAAGTCACTGACCAATTCATCCTCCTAAGCTCCGCCCCGTTTGCTCTCTGCGTCTCTCACCCATCGCCCTCAACAAACATTTGAAGAAGAAAGGGAGGTCCGTGTCTCATTCCATCTGTCTTCTCTGCCGTCTCTTCAATCGCTCCCACTCTCTCTCTCTATCTCTCTCGGATTCTCTCTTTGTTCAGTGAGAAGACAAGGACGCGAGTGCGTAGTGCACCCAGGCACCCTTCCGTCGTCACTTTTCCCCCAGCCGTTGTCGTTTTTCGTTTCGTGTATGTCTGTGTCTTCCTCCGTATGTGTGTGTGTGTGTAGTGAGGAAATTTTTGAACTGCCGCGACGGCGATTGTTGGCAGTGTGCCAAGAAATTTTCGTTTTCGTGGACGACAGATTCTTTAGGGGTGGGTGGATGCGTAAGTGTCGTCGTCGTCGTCTTCTTTGGCTATTCATGGCAGAAGGGGGGAGAGGATTAGGAATTAGGTTTTCCTTCTCTTTTTTCCTTTTTCTAGAGAGGGGCCTTGTGACACTGGATATGTGTATGACTCTACAGTGGAGAGTTTTTTGTTTAGTTTAGAAGGTTTTGTTGGATTTTGGCTTCTTCATTGTTCAGACATCCTGAAATCTAGTTTTCTCCCCAAATTTTTTTATTGAGTTTTTATCGTTAAAAATATTTGACTACTAATTGGAGAATGAAATCACTGTTTTGCCTTATCTTGATTTTTGAAACTGTAAAAAAATTTTGAAATTTTTGTCGAAAAAAATCTTTACTTCTTCACGGATATCTATTTGAGAGCCTATCCCTTTTTTAGCCTCGATTTTTAGCAGTTTTTGTTCAATGTAATTTTCTCAAAATTTACAGTTGAAAATCTCAAATTTTTCAGAATCTTTTTTTTCTAATTTTGAGCATCAGAAAATTGATTTCAAATCCGACAGTTTTCATAGACTGATTTTGTTTGAAAAGTTTGAATTCAATTTGGAGTTTTGAAACGGTAAAAATTTCGGGAAAATGTTTTGGCTCCGCCCACTTTTCCGGAATTACAGAGGGAGGAAAAGTGGGCGGAGTCGAGAAATTTCGAAATTTAAGCGGAGGAAATTGATTAATCGCTCATCTTGAGCTTGATCTTCTATTAGACAGTTTTCAAACTGGATTTTTTTTCCCAGTATATAAGCCACGCCCCCAACACAGAAAACCATTTTTACTGTTTTCGGAGGCGTGGCCTATTTTTGCCGAAGTTTGCTTCAGTTTTAGCAGCCGCTTAACAGACTGCCTTTGTTATCGAGTTTGAACCTAGAATTTGATTTTTGAAACAGTGATTTTTTTCCGAAAAATTCCTTTAAAAAATTTAGCCACCCTTGTATTTCATAAGATTTCATAACTTCACCCCTCAGGTTGCTGCAATTAGGCCCCGCCCCTTACTTTCCCAAAAATTCAACGGGACCGAATGAATGCTGAACAGTCTTGAATCATTGTCCCCAGAACATTGTCATTTTTTGAAACAGTATTTTTTTTCGTTCAAATTTTTGACCTCAATTCGTCACTTTTTCAGTATCATGTTCAATTTCACATGATACACTGACCAGTTTTCTTTTTCTTTTTTCGTCAAACAAAAAATATATGTCTGTTATTTTTGATTTCAAAAAAGTTACAGTAACCCTCATGTTCATCTTACTTCCGTTATTATCTATTCTCCTTCACTTCTTTTTTCCCCTTGTTACAAATCACATTTTTACAGCCAAACATATTTATTTTGGCTGTAATAACACACAAATTTTACTGTCGCGGGTCTAGTTTTTACACACACAGTTCCTTTTGATCTATATCATGCCACTTTTTATCGAAAGAGAAAATAAGAGATTGATCTTCGATTTCGACGGCCAGTTCATCTTTCATCTTTTGACAGAATTAAGAGAGATACTTTTTTTTGGATTTTTTTCTGATTTTTCGGGGGATAAAATGGAAGAGAAAACCACCAAATGGCAGAGTTTTCCACATCTTCAGAAGTAGAGAAGTCTAGGATTTCTAGATCATTCAAAACTGACAAAAAAAAACGGGAAAATTCGAAAATTTTGAATTCAAAATTTTCAGTTTCAAAGTTCCTCGAAAACTTTCTGAATTCGAATTTGTCATTGATCCTCTGTAGTTGCTTGCTTTTCTTGATTTTTCTCATTTTTAGCACTTCTTTTTGCTCAATCTTGACCTCCCATAGTGCATCACATCTCTCTCTCTCTCTCTCTCTCTCTCTCTCTCTCTCTCTCTCTCTCTCTCTCTCTCTCTCTCTCTCTCTCT
>LR543298.1:75207-100048 GCA_900536305.3 Caenorhabditis sp. 40 LS-2015
CTCTCTCTCTCTCTCTCTCTCTCTCTCTCTCTCTCTCTTTCATCCACCCTCTCTTTTTCTCTATTTTTTCGACTCAAGGAGGTCTTTTTTTTCTTCTCTTGTCCCATCTGTTGTTGCACTTTTTGTGTCGCCATTTATTTTTTTTTTGCGATCGAGAATCTTTGAATTTCGAAATTTCCCGCCCTAGTCGGATGGCTAGATATAGAGAAAGGATGAGAGAGGAAGAGGCGCAGAGAAACGAGAGTGTTTGGTTTCTCTGCGTCTAGGCCACGTTGGAGTTTAAAGGAGTATAAGTCAAGAACAACCAAAGCTATGAAAAAGTTGTCAACTACAAAAATGCTTGAAATTTGATTCTCTACAGTTTTGCAATTGATAACTTTCTTCTAGCTACACTAGTTTTTGAGATATGAACGTTTCAAAGGAGAGAGACCGTAAGTCTCTCACATCTGAACTTTAAACGTTTATATCTCAAGAGCGAACACAGTTACTGAAAAGTTGTCAACTACAAAAACGCTTGAAATTTGATTTTCTATATTTTCCAAATTGACAACTTTTTGATAGCACCGCCCATTTTCAAGATATAAGCTTTTGAGTGAGCCCTACAAAATTTCCGGTTTCAAATCATTCCTTTTTCATTTTGAAGTTGGAATTCCATATTAAGTACGAATTCCATATTAAGTTTAACTGTTCTGTGTCTTTTTTCTCTAAAATTCCCGATTTTCAAACGGCCTTAAATAAAGCTGAATGACCAAAAAAGATAGGACATCTGATGTCTTTTTTTTTCAAGAGACCACGGGATGGACCCTTCTAATTCTAAGCACCCCTCGTGGTTTGTGTGTGTCGTACACTAATTTCGAAGAAGAGACGAATTCTGAATTCCGGATTCTGAAGTGCTCTCTTCCGAAGAGCCCAATGTTCTAGAAAAAAACTCTCAAGTGTCGAAATTTTTTACTGTTTCAAGAGGAATTGTAAGAACTTGACGAAAACATGTTGGTGCTATCATAACTTTGAGGACTCATATCTCAAAAACTAGTAATTCTGGAAGAAAGTATTCAATTACAAACTGGTAGAAAATCAAATTTTAAGCATTTTTGTAGTTGACAACTTTTTTATAGATCTGCTCGTTCTCGAGATATGCGCCTTTAAATCTCACCATAGAGAGACGCAGAGTGTCTCGTTTCTCTGCGTCTCTCCACCCCCTCTCTCGTTTTCTTCTTCTCACTTCCGGTTGACGGCCTACCTTATCTAACAGATTTTCTTCTACGTTTTTTTTCGCCCAATCCATTTTCCCAACGCCATGATGATTTTTATCTATTCCCAATATCTATCTTCTCCATTCCCATTTCCTCCTACACACACAAAAATGTTTCATCTCTGCCCGTTTATTTTTTTTCTCGTCCCTGTCGAATCCACATTTTCCTCTGTCAGATTTCCCAACACTATTTTCGGACTGTTTGCCCCTCCGAAAAAGGAGAGGAGGCGAACACAATGAAACGTCCGAAGAGAAGATGGGCTTGTTTGTTTGTTTTTGTCAGACTATCAGTGGATTGATTTTCTTTGAATTGGCCCGCTAGATTTGAAATCAGTGATTTTGAAAACTTCTTGGGCAAACTTTTATGCGGATTTGCAATGAAAATCAACTTTGAGAATTTTTTTACTGTTTCAATTGAAACAGAAAACATTTGAAAAATTTGAAAGAATTTGATCAGTGGCGATTTAGATGAGTCGATGTTTTTGCACTAAAATCGTAACTTGACGACATGAATGTTCGTAATGAGTTTCTGTGCAAACACCAAACACAACGACGCAATAATGCATACGAGAATTTTCGAATCGACGACGAGATCTTTGAGCATCGATTCCCACAGTCGGAGACAGACGGTAGAAATTTAGAATTTCATAGGAAAAATAGAAAGAATAGAATTTAATTTTACCGATTTGACATTGGAAACTGAAGTTTCAAATTTTACACCATTCCGAATTGAAACCGAAAAAAAACTTGTTCTTGGAATTTTCCCACGATCACTTAAAACCATTCGAAATCGCCTAGTACCCTCCAGAATCTTCAGGACCTCCTCAGAATCCTTCAGAATCCTCCAGAATCCCCGAAAGTCCTTTAGGATCCTTTATTTTTCTACAGAATCATCTAGAACCATTCTGTTCCCTTCATAGTGTTCTAGAAGTTTCAGAAATCTTCGGAATCCTTGAGAATCGTCCAGAACTTTCTGGGGTTTTTCAAAGTTATCCAGAATCGTCTATTATTCACTGAATTTGTCCGTGTCGGGAATTGAAAACTGAAGTTTCAAATTTTACACCATTCCTAATTGAAACCGAGAAATTTTGAGCCATAAAAATTTTTTTTAACTTGCTCTTTGAATCTCTAAACATCAATGGAAATTGCCTAGTATCCTCCAGAATCATTCAGTGTCTTTTAGAATCATCGATGACCCTTTAGAATCCTTCCAAGCCCTACGGAACTCTCTAGAACCCTCTAGACTCAATCTGAATCCCTCAGAATCCCTTAGAACCACAAAAACCTCTCCATCCTCCTCCACACTTGATGAATCTCAGCCAACGCACTAATTTCAACCCCCACAATTTTCCAAGTTACTCATTACTATTAGTCACTATTATTTTCTTGCTGTTTTTTTTTTCGCAATTTCTCAGGACATCTTAAGAGAGCTTGTTGGCTCTGCAGAGCCGACAAGTAAAGCCCTTGGCGAAATTCGTCATCTTTGTTTCTCTTATAATAGTTTGTCTCGTTTTGTTGATCCGAAATGCTCCCCTAAATTCAAAAAACCGCCACTTTTTACCAGATCTCTTCTAGAACTTTCTTGTTAGTGTGCCCGCACTAATTAGTTTCATTCTCTCGTCTTCATATTTCTCACATACACATACATATACATGCATCTGGTTTTCAGTCTCGTATTTCATATTTCACAAGATTTCTCACTCTTTTTTTTCTCATTTTGCAATTTCTGCCTGCATACTTGTCAGGCGGAGTTCCGTGTTTTACTTCTTTTGCTACCAGTGAGTGGTATAAGAATCACGGCTGATTATTTTGATTTTTTTTCGAAACAGTGATTTTTAACGAGGAGATTGCACGAGTTCTCGGGTTGAACTTCTTCTCATAACCGGGGACAAGATAAAATCGACCCTAAAGATTCAGAATCTTCAATAAAAACTTGCAAAATGCTTACGTGAATTGAGTTATGACCTCATAAAGTTGCTTCCTATAGTGATGTATTTGACGTGCAATCCCATTTTCCCTCAAATCTACCTTCAGTATCAACGTCATAACTTGAATCACGAGAGCATTTTGCTGGTTTTTATTGCAGATTCTGAATGTGCGACGTCAATTTTGTCTTGACCAAGATTATGAGAAAAAGTTGAACCCAAGAAGTCTATTGTTGCTTGACCCTCTAAAGTTGTCTTGGTAGTTGTGAGAAACAGTGAAATTTCCAAACTTTTCCCTGTATTTCAACACCCACTTTCTTCCCTTGACTCGAATCCTTTTGTACCCTTTTTTCTTCCGCTTTCCGTCTCAAACTTCCGTGTTCTTCCAGAATAAAGCCGATCGTATGGGCCCTGGCGGCTCTCGCCGTCCAAGAAATTCGCACCATGCGACAGCCTCCGCCGCATCCGCCGCCTCACGCAACGACGGAGCAGGCGCTCCGAACCGCGACGCCGAACATGAGTTTGACATCATAGCCTACAGGACGACGTTGTGGAGAACGGTAAGAGAGGGGGGTATCTTGAGAAGCAAGAGAGCTAAAAAAAATTGATCAACTGTGAAAATGTGTAAAATTGAATTTCAAACACTTTTGCAGTTGACAACTTTTCTCTAGCTTGGCTCGTTTTGAAGATATAAGCGTTCAAAGATTCGAAGAAAAGAGACGCAGAGAAACGAGAGTGTCTCACTGTCTGCGTCTCTCTTTACCCGGTGTATTATGCTAAAACACTACCAATTCATTTGTAAATTCGAATACAAGTATCAACTTTGAAACAGTAAGCTTTCTTTCAGATCTTTTTCTACGCGCTCTCCTTCGGCACATGCGGCATCTTCCCTCTCATCCTCCACTGGCTCCCGAAGCAACTCATTCAGTTCCGCGCGAAACGTTGCTCGGTGGAGAACTCGGACCTCGTGCTCGTCGTCGACAACCACAAACGACACAACATTTGCAAGATCTATCATCGCAACCAGTCGGGAACCGATCATACCGTCGTCGCCAACACCGACGGGAGTCTCGCGGAACTCGAGGAGTTGAGATGGTTCAACTACCGAAAACTGCAGTACACCTGGATCGACGGGGAGTGGTCGACACCCTCGAGAGCTTACAGTCATGTCACCCCCGAGGCGCTGGCCCAGAGTGCACCAAGTACCGGACTCAAAGCAGACGACGTGGCCCTCCGAAGAACCTACTTTGGGATGAATGTGATGCCAGTGAAATTGACTCCGTTCTACGAGCTTCTCTTCAAGGAGATCCTCACTCCGTTCTACATCTTCCAAGTATTCAGTGTGGCCGTGTGGTACGTCGACGACTACGTCTGGTACGCGGCACTGATCGTCGTCATGTCGCTCTACTCGATGGTCATGATGCTGCGACAGACTCGATCACAGCAAGTACGTCTTCAATCGATGGTCGTCCAGCATGATCAGGTGGAAGTGATACGGGAGAATGGGCGTGTTTGTATGCTGGACAGTTCGGAGATTGTGCCGGGCGATGTGCTGGTGATACCGCCGGAAGGGTGTATGATGTATTGCGATTGTGTGCTGTTGAATGGGACAGTCATTGTGAACGAGTCGATGCTCACGGGAGAGTCGATTCCGATTACCAAGGTTTGTTGCGGGGACACTACTTTTGGTCGGGGTCTGTAGGTCGGAACTGTAGGTGGGTGACACCTGTAGGTCGGACCTTTAGGTCGAACGTTTATGTCGTACCTGTAGGTCGAAGGTCGGTCAACCTACCGACCCAGAGCCCTTCTCGACCTTCCCTTACAACCAACTCTTGTTTCAGAGCGCTATATCCGACGACGGCCATGAGAAGGTGTTCTCCATGGAGAAGCACGGAAAGAACATCATCTTCAACGGAACCAAAGTGCTGCAGACCAAGTACTACAAGGGACAACACGTGAAGGCGCTGGTCATTCGAACCGCCTACTCCACCACCAAGGGACAACTGATCCGAGCGATCATGTATCCGAAACCGCCGGATTTCAAGTTCTTCAATCAGCTCATGAAGGTACAGGGGGTTCCGATTTTCGCTGTTTCATGGAAAAGTTTTGAAAAAATATTTTGTGGGGGTTTCAGTAATCCGAAGTTGTCAAGAATTTTTTCTCTGTTTCTCACTGTGAAGGGGCGGGGCTGACAATGAGAGCTTCAATGCATTTATTCAGTTCGTCTTTGTTCTCGCTGGAGTCGCTTCCATCGGATTCCTCTACACCACCATCGTCTTGTTCTATCGTGGAGCCGCGTTTTGGAAACTCATCATTCGCGCCTGTGATCTCGTCACAATTGTGGTTCCGCCAGCGCTTCCGGGTGAGTAAACCTGACATTTTTTTGAAAATTCAAATTTTCTTCAGCCGTCATGGGCATCGGCATCTTCTACGCTCAACGACGTCTTCGTCAGAAGAGCATCTATTGCATATCACCGACTACAATCAATACGTGTGGATCTATCGACGTGGTGAGTGGAGAGAAATAGAGTGTCTCGTTTCTCTGCGTCTCTTAAAAAAGTCCAGACTTTGAACGCTTGTATCTCAAGAACCAGAAGAGCTCTCGAAAAGTTGTAAACTGCAAAAATGTATAAAATCAAATTTTGAGCATTTTTTCTGTGGACAAATTTTTGATAGCTCCTTTCATTTTTGAGTTATGGCTCTTTGAACCATACGTTTTGCAGGTATGTTTCGACAAAACGGGTACCCTCACCGAAGACGGACTCGATTTCTACGCGCTACGGGTCGTCGACAACGCGAAAATCGGCGAGAACATTGTTCAAATCTCAACCAACGATACGTGTCAAAATGTGGTGCGAGCCATCGCCACGTGTCATACGCTGTCTAAGTGAGTTCGAGGAGTCTGGGGTGGGAGGTGTATGTGAAGTCAACATGTAGAGACAGCCTGTGCTAATAAGCACTTTTAAACTGTTAAAAAAAATTGGATTCCAGAATCCACCACGAACTGCATGGAGACCCTCTGGACGTGATCATGTTCGAGCAGACGGGCTACTCGTTGGAGGAGGACGATTCGGAGTCTCACGAGTCCATCGAGTCTATTCAGGTGAGTGACATTTTTTTCAGGAGTAGGCAACCCAACGACTCTGGTAGAAACGGGAAACCCATTGAATATTCTGTGAAACCGGAATAGTTTTCAGCCCATCCTAATCCGCCCGCCCAAGGACAGCACTCTGCCGGATTGCCAGATCGTGAAGCAGTTCACATTCAGCTCCGCCCTTCAGAGACAGGCGGTCATTGTCACGGATGAGGACTCGATGAAGGCGTACTGCAAGGGAAGTCCCGAGATGATCATGTCGTTGTGTCGACCCGAAACGGTGCCCGAGAACTTTCATGTGAGTTGTGGAGGAGGGGAGGTTCGGGAGGATTTGGGAAGATCGAAACGGATCTAGGTGGATTCTAGAGAACTCTGGAGCGTTCTAAAGGATTCACAAGGGTCCAACAGAACTCAATGGTATTCCGGAGGAATCAGAAGGATTCGGGAGATTCCAAAAAGTTCTGGTTGATTTGAAACAATCCAGAGGGATTGAAAGGGATTTCGTAGAGTTCTGAAAATCTCGAAGAAAACCCTGCTGGGTTTATAAAAATTCTGAAGGACCCAGAGAGGTTCAGAAGGATCCAGAAAGGTCTAGAAGGATGCTAGAAGATTCGGAAGAGTCCATGAGAGTTCAGAAGAAACAGACAGAGCTCTAGAGGATTCTGAAGATTTCTGAAGGATTATGAAAGTTTCAGACGAATCTAGAAAGATTCTAGATAACACTAGAGCATTTTAGAGGATTCTGACGGGCCCAAAAGGGCTCTGAAGTGAAGGATTCACAAGGCTTCTGAAGGATCCAGAGATATCCTGAAGCGCAGCAAAAGAACAATTCATTGCTCTTCTTACAGGACATCGTTGAGGAGTACAGTCAACATGGCTATCGGCTCATTGCGGTGGCTGAGAAGGAGCTTACCATTGGATCAGAAGTGCAAAAAGTGCCACGAAACTCGATCGAGTGTGACCTGACACTGATTGGTTTGGTGGCGCTGGAGAATCGACTGAAACCGGTGACGACGGAGGTTATTCAAAAGTTGAATGAGTGAGTTTGAGACACAATGTTTGAACTTCCCCGCCTATTATCAATTGTATTCCATACGCAGCACCCCAACATCGATTCCCGTCAAATTTAGTCTCAGTTGAAACCGCAAAATTTGTCATTTCCAGAGCCAACATCCGCTCAGTCATGGTCACTGGCGACAATCTTCTCACGGCGCTTTCCGTTGCCAGAGAGTGTGGGATTATTGTGTCGAAGAAGACCGCCTATCTGATTGAGCATGAGAATGGAGTGGTGGACAAGATGGGAAGGACGATACTCACGATTCGAGAGGTTTGTCAGCTACACAACATTACAGGAAACGTTGTTTAGCTCTAACGGTTCTCGAGATACGTCCCCTTTTATCAGCAAGAGACGCAGAGCGCCTCGTTGTCTGCGTCTCTCGATTCCTCCGAACTTTGACAGGTCGTATCTTGAGAACCCGTGGAGCTATTAAGTTGCTTTGAGAAGCTAGAAACTTTCTCATCCACATTTCAAAACTTTTCCAGAAATCCGAGCACCACACCCAGGAACGACAGTCGAAATCAATGGATCTCTCCAAAATGACCAACACCGAGTGTCAGTTCGCCATCTCGGGCTCGACATTCGCCGTTGTCGTCCACGAGTATCCGGAACTCCTGAAACAGCTGGTGTGCGTGTGCAATGTGTTCGCCCGGATGGCACCGGAGCAAAAGCAGTTGCTCGTGGAGCATCTGCAAACCGCCGGGAGTACGGTGGCCATGTGTGGAGACGGGGCGAACGATTGCGCCGCGTTGAAAGCCGCGCATGCTGGGATTTCGTTGTCCGAGGCGGAGGCGTCGATTGCGGCGCCGTTCACGTCGAAGGTGAGGTATTCTGGAGGGTTCCAAAAGCATATTATGCGATCTGGGTCATTCAGAAGGATCCAGAAAGGAGCAGAGGGATTCTGAAGGTAGCTAATTTATCTGGGTTCCTGTAAAACGTATCAAAAAGTTGCCAACTGCAAAAATGTTTTTCTTATTGTCCTGAACGTTTTGTTAGTTGATCCCTTTTCGATACCTGTTACAGTATTCGAGATATAGTTGGTCAACGTGAAGACCAGTTTTTTGCCGTTTCAACGAATATGCATTCTTGTAGAAAAACTTACGTTGCAGTCTGTTGTATGGTTCCAAGATTCTATTCCTCTAATTCCTAGCTCCATTTCCAGGTGGCTGACATTCGCTGCGTGATCACACTGATCGCTGAAGGCCGAGCGGCCCTTGTCACCTCATACTCGGCGTTCCTGTGCATGGCCGGCTACTCGCTCACCCAATTCATCTCCATCCTGCTCCTCTACTGGATCGCCACCTCCTACTCGCAAATGCAGTTCCTCTTCATCGACATCGCCATCGTCACCAACCTGGCGTTCCTCTCCTCGCAGACTCACGCTCACAACGGACTCGCCAGCACGCCTCCGCCCACCTCCATCCTGTCCACCGCCTCCATGGTTTCTCTGTTCGGTCAGTTGGCAATCGGAGGGTTGGCGCAGATTGGGGTGTTCTGTTTGGTCACCGCGCAGTCCTGGTTCGTGCCTTTCGAGCCGACGCATCATGATAATGAGGAGGATCGGAAGAGTTTGCAGGTAACAATTATCGCGGTTTCACCCTAACCAAAAAAACTTGAGCAACTTTTTAGGGTACCGCGATCTTCTACGTGTCGTTGTTCCACTACATCGTACTATACTTTGTGTTCGCTTTTGGACCACCATACCGAGCGTCGATCACTTCCAACAAGGCGTTCCTGATGAGCATGATTGGGGTTACGGTGGTGAGTTCGTGCAGTTATCTAGTATCTCAAACAACATATCAGCAACTCACATCCCCTCTCGAACTTTCAGATTTTTTGAAACCGAAAAAATTCCCAAATTCCAGGCCTGCTTTCTCATCGTCGTCTTCTCCTTCACCCCGATCCAAACATTCCTCGGATGCCTCTTCATCCCACAACAGTTCCGCTTCATCATTCTGGGAGTCGCCACCGCGACGGCAGTGGTCTCGATCATCTACAACCGCTGTGTCGAGTGCATTTCAGCGACAATTAGGGAAAAGTGAGTACAGATTCGAAATCACCGGGGTCGATTACCTATACTCGCCAATTTTCAGACCTCTAGCTCAAAGTGTCGTAAGGTATGGTGTTTGGTACGCAAGCACTGAAACATTAGATTTTTGAGCCGAAAATATTGAATTCAACTTTGCCAGAATTGCTCATCCCTAGGCACAAATTTACAGAATTTTAGCTTGTTGTCGGTGTTTGCGGACCAAACATCACATCTTACGACACATTTCAAAAACGGTCTGAAAACAAGGGGTTTGGAGTGAAAAAGCGCGGGGAATTCGAATTTCATAGTTTCAAATTCAGATTGTGACGTTTTGGGGTCCTAAATTGTATTTTTCAGAATGCGCCAAAGGCGGAAGGCTGTCTAATGGTGACCACATCTATCGCCTCTCATCAAGATTTTATCAAGTTCTAAGTTTGAATTGTTCCTCATTTTCATTTTCATAATCATCATAACCTATATTTCCGTTTTCCTCACTGATTCCGATTCCGAACATTTCCCTGTCTCCCAGTTTTCCTGTTGTCTTCATCCCGAGAAAAAACACACTTTTTCGAAAAGTTACATGTATTCATTCCATAATTTGTAAAATGGGTTGTCTGATTGAAAATAAACACATTTTATTTACGGTTTCAAAATTTTGAGAAAAAAAAGACGAGGTTTCGAAACAGTAATGGGATGAATTTTTGCTCTGCTTTTCAGTACTGGTAGATCGAAATGGTCTACTTTGAGCAGCTGAAAAAGGGGTTCCCTTTCATCCGATTTTTCTGAAAATTGGTGAACGCATCAAGCAATTCTAGATCTTCATTTTTGTAGTTGACAACTTTTTCTGAAACTCACAATCCAGTCAGTTATAGTCACGCGATCTCGAAGCTCTTTTTGTTCATGTTTGTGAGTTTTTCCGGGCTCTTAATCTTGAAGACGGCATCACTAACTGGACTGCAGTTTTTAGAACAAGTTGTCAGCAGCAAAAATAAATATCTAGAGTTGCTTAATAACCTTAGAAATTTTCAGAAAAATCGGGTCATTGCAACATACTTTTTCAACTTCTCAAAGTTGCTTGACTATAACTGGAGGTCTGAACCGCGTTGGCAAGATTCGCGATCCACTGATAGCTCGTCGATCAGTGCTGGGCAAAACTTGAAATCTGACAGAAACGGAAATCGGAATTCCGAACAACCCCAGCCAGGAAGCGGACACAGAGAAAAAGGAGAAAAAGGGGGGTCTGCCCGCGGATGACCCTTATTAACCCCTCTGTCTCATTACTACTGACCAGACGCCTCGCACAAACAAAGAAAGCCGTCTCCTCTCCGAGGATATCTTTTTCTGCTTCTCTGCGTCTCTTCGCTATTTCTTGGTCGCTTCTCCGGTTCATTCCGATTGTGTACACCCAGTTGTCTCCTACTCTTTCCTTGTTCCCTTTTTTATCAGTTTTTCTTATTTTGCTGGAATTGATTCAAGAGTCTTATCAGTAGAAGACCGAAAAGCAAACATTTTTAGCGCAAATTTTTCGTTCAGTTTTAAAATTTTTCACTGTTTCAAACTTTCAGAAAATGAACCATCTACCTGTACCCCTCCTTCTCTTTCCCGACGTCATCAACCGAAGAGTTCTTCTCACCATGACTCCCTGTGAGATCTTCTTACTCTCCCTTTGCTCTGAGGAAATGAAGCGGACGTTGAAAAAGAACATGTACAAAGTCGACGAGGTGCGGATAGAGTTTCTGAATTCCAGTGGAGAACGAAGAATCACATTTTCGATTCGTGTAAAGAAGCAATGTTTGGCGGTGTTGTTGCTGGGAGAGATGCCGATAGAGGAGGAAGGATTGAGGGAGGAGAAGTGGGGGATGCGGACGAGATTTGAGTGAGTTTTTTTTTGAAAAGATTATACGGAGCATTGGGCTCATCAGGTATGGTTTGATTGAAACAGTGGGATTGTCACTTTACTTAACGATTCATAACTTTCCTCAAACTTGTCCAAAATTCATAAGCTTTTTTGGGAGACATAGCTAAACTCTACAGTGACACGTAAATAAGTCCTTTAAAAGTCGAACATTTTCAGAATTTTCCGAGTGCTCACATGTAGACGTCACTCGGAAATCCGGAAAAAAACGAAACTTTTATGATGTTTATTATTGACTGTTTCAAGAAAAAGTTATAGGGTAGTGGATTCATTTTTGAGCGTTAGACTCGTTGAAGTTGAAGAACTAATTTTTTTTAACTCGAGCTTTTTTGGTTGGATTCTTTTTGGTTGGTTGGTTGGATATGGTTGGATTCAGAATTCACGTTCGGTTCTAAAACTCTTTCCGCATTAAGTCTGAAAATTTCTTGTTCTCCAGATTTTCGCTAAAAACAGGTTTAAAAATGGCCTGAAAATCTGAGACTGATCAACGTGAAAATGAATAGAAGTATCTTTCGTGCAACTCGGTCTACTTTGAACAGTTGAAAAAATGTTTCCTACCTAAAAATTGATGGGTGTATGAAGCAACTCTAGATCTTCATTTTTGTAGTTGACAATTTTTTACGAAAATCGCTCTCAAGTCAGTTATTGCGCGTAGAGCAAAAGCACCGGATGTTTTTGGATCACGGTTCTGTAACGTACCATAACTGACGTGAGAGTGATTTTCGTGAAAAGTTGTCAACTACAAAAATGGAGATGAAGAGTTGTTTGATACATCCACAAATTTTTAGAAAAATCGGATGGTAGGGAACCACTTTTCAACTGCCCAAAGTAAGTCGATTCGCACTGGAGCCTTCTATTCGTTTCTATTCATTTTCAGGTTGATCACCCTGAGATTTTCTCCCTTCAAATTTCTTCACGTTTGATCACCTACAGGCCATTTTTTCAACCTGTTTTTCGTGATTATCAGGAGAGCGAGAAATTTTCAGACCCAAGTCCAAGAGAGTTTTAGAACCGAATGTGAATTCTGCATTCAACCATATAAAAACTCGATTTTAAAAAAAAATTAGTTTACTCCCCCTTTAATGAAATTTTTCTCAATTGTTCATGAGAAGGCAACGGGGGCGTAGCTGAATTCCAAAACTTTTGAATAACTGTAACTTCAAATGTTTATCAAAAGCCCTCGCGAATTATCTGATGAAGATGTACTCCTGAAACAGAAAACTTTTTTTCAGATTCCTCAACGACACCGTCCTCTTCTACAGTCTCCCCCATCAACAACCCCATCAAATCCGACAAATCCACGCACACCTCTGCGATCTCTTCAACTGTGACCCCCTCGCAATGTTTGTCAAATTCGATTTCTGGTTCGACTTCCGACTCCTCCACCCCGACTCTGTCACTAAGACCATTCTGGCGGACAACTCTCGGGCTCTTCTGGGCTATGACGACATCAATGGATTCTTCAGAAGTCAGAAGAGTGTTCGAATCGCCGTCCTGGAAAGAGAGTTCAAGGAGACTGCGGTGATGAGAGTTGAGCATGAGGTGCTCAAAGTTCCGAACCTCATCATTCGACACGTCAAATACAACATTCCGATTGTCTTGGCAGGATTTCGAGGGGAGCATGGACTATTCGAAAACGTCTATCTTCTGGATACCTTTGTCCGGGGATTCTTGGAACACTGGAGTCGAGGGGGGAAGGAGAATTTGAAGACGTTGATTGCGTATCATCAAGGAAGACGGAGGTTCGATCCGAGAGGAGTGGTGGAGGCATTGAAGAGCGGAGGTCTGGATGGTCTTACGGTGGAAAATTGGGACACAGAGAAGAGGGAGAGGTTTTATCCTTATCAATCCATGTGAGTTTTGGGAACGAGGGAGAGACGCAGAGAAACAGACGTCTCTGAAACTTGTAGCTTCACTTTCCGGCGTTGCATCTCCTGAACCAGTAAAGGTACTGAAAAGTGGTCAACTACAAAAGTGCTTGAAATTTCATTTTCTACAATTTTATAAATGTCAACTTTTTTTGTAGCGATGCTCATTCTCAATATATGAGCCATTGAAAAAATTCAGCATCTCCGAGTACCACACCTTCGCACCGGACACCTTCGATTGTAAGGATGGAACCGACGTCGTCAGGGATGCGGATGGGAAACGAGCCACTATAAAAATATCACCGAAACATTTCATGTTTTTTGTATGGAGCTAACCGTTACTTTGATCACATTTATCTTGCCTCCTGTAGCAGCTATCAAAAAGTAGTCAACTACAAAATTGCTCAGCATAAAATTTTACATAACTTATTAGTCGGTCGTTCTTTGATATTTCATTCAGGAATCAAGATATATTTGATAAAAGTGGCGGCCTGCTTCTGTTACAAGGTTTTACAGCATGTCCAAATTTGCAGAATTTACTGTTTCATTGACATTTGAACTTTTTCTATGATAAATTTTATGCTACTGCCCCTTTCGTTTGTTTTCGAGTTGCTGACAGAACAAAATATTTCGTCGGACTGCTCGAAGAAACTGGGGCCTCTGACTTCAAATAATAAACCCTGTCTTCAAATTTGAGATTTTCGCATGATCATTCTTATTGCATGAGCAGGTGTTCACAAAAGCATCAAAAACCAGGGAATGCTCCTTAATGTTATGAACTTCAATTAGTTTCACCAGAGTGAGATAAAATCACAGTTATATTAGGGGGATGGCACTCTATTGTTCGGAGGTGGTCTGGAGTGGCACTATATCAGAGGCTGTCGTTCAATTAGGGGTAACAATCTAATAGAGTTTTTACGGTATATGACGTCACTATAATGGAGGGGCAACTGTCTGCAGCAGTGTCCCCTCTTCTCCCTCTTCTTCTCTTCTTCTGGAGAGAAAATTGATTTTGCAGTTGTACACTTTCCTCTGCTGTTACATTTACATTCCTACCGAAACCTTTGACTAAATTTTCGCTTTTTCCTGTAACAGATAACAAAAAGTCTTCAACTAACAAAATACTTTTCATTTTGTCCCTTACCCTTTCTTCTTTCCAGATGAAAAGAAAGCGCACTGTTTACCAACAGATGAACGATCCCACGCTTGTCAAACGTTTGCCCATCATTTTTCGGCCAGAGCACAAATCATGGCTCAGAGTGCCATCGTTCCTGAATGTCGATGCTGGCGACAGCACGCAGTTGTTCCTCGTTAACTTCCGAGGCAGACATGGAGTGTTCAAGAATGCTCAATTTCACGAGTTTTATGTGAAGGTTTTCTTGAGACTCTGGAGCGAAAAGAACATGGAGGACTTGGAGACGTTCATTGCGATTCGAGGGTATGAGTTGTTCGATCCAACGGGAGTGTTGAAGATGTTGGAAACTCCAGATGGGATCAAGAATACAAAGGTGGAGAAGTGGGACCCCATGAAGAGGCCAAGGGTCTACCCTTATCAATCTGTGTGAGTTCTTGAGAGAATATCTCAAACGAGCAGAGCTAGAGGAAACTTTTTGTAGCGCTGCTCACTTTCAACATATGAGCAACTAAACAAAATCTTTTTCCAGTATCTCCGAGTATCACACCTTCGCACCGGACACCTTCGATTGTAAGGATGGAATCGACGTCGTCAGGGATGCGGATGGGAAACGAGCCACTATAAAAGTATCACCGAAATATTTCATGTTTTTCGTGTGGAGCTGAAAATTGGATTGTAATTTTACTTGCATCTGAAATGTCCCGTTTTTCGGACAACTGTTATAAAAAAGTTATACTTCAATAACCATTTCTACCTTCACTTTTCGTTTTTCGATTTCAATCTTCTTTGAAACTGTCTACAGGGTGAGGATAAAATATAGTGCCGCTTTCAAGACGGTGTTGAAATGTCAAATGGAATACTGCGTGTATTCGCCAGAGCTTACGCAAAGTTGCGGCGCTATAACTTATCCCCACCCTGTATATAGGGAGACGACAAGACATCCAGACCGACAGACAGATACAACTGACCATGAGGATCTGCCCCTGTTCCACATCATTCCGTTTTTATGACGTCACTAAACCGGGGTCACTGTCTGCATCAGTGTTTGCACTCGGACACATACCGGGCCCCCCTCTTCTCCCCCTACATGGGTCCGCATTCATATCCACAGAGGCCTCTTTTTGATTGACGAAGAGATTGAGGAGAGAGATGAGAGATCGATTCGTCGGTTGCGACCTCTATGAGTTTTGGTTCTGCCCTTTCTTCCTGTCTAGCCAGTTTTCCTATCCCAACCATACCCTTTCTTCTTTCCAGATGAATAAAAAACGCACAGTTTTCCAACCTCTGCTCATCCAACTCCTACCGGATGTTGTCATCCGTGAGGTTCTCCAACAAATGAATATTCCTGCGATATATCTGTTGTCTTTGTGCTCTACAAGAACAAAAGAGAAGCTGAAGAGGAACATGTTCAAAGTGAAGGAGCTATCGATGACGTTCTCCAACATGAATGGCGTTGTACTGCCTTTCATCCACATTAACTCCAAGGTCTTCAATTTACTCAGATACAACAAATACGAAACTGTTTTGGATGTCGACTGTAACTTGTCGGCTAGCCAGAAGATCGGGAAGATTCATGGACATGTCTGTGACTTGTTTCGAGTTCCTGGAAAAAGAATGATTGTGAAATATAAAGAATTTCACAATGCAGAATTTATGGAGCCGGAAGCAGTGACTCGGCGCCGAGAACACGCCAACCTCTCATTCGACTTCATTTTTGAGGAACACAGTCTGCAACTACTGATGATGGATACCAATGAGATCATTTTGTTTCGGCAAGAGCACAGAGCATGGCTCAGAGTGCCATCGTTTATCCACAGCAATGCTGACTACTGTACTCCGTTGTTCCTCGTTTTTTTTCGAGGCAAGCACGGTCTGTTCAAGAATGCTCGCCTTCACGAGTTCTATGTGAGGGCTTTCATGAGACATTGGGCCATGCAGCAATCGGAGAACTTGGAGACGTTTATTGCGATTCAAGGGAATGAGTTGTTCGATCCAACGGGAGTGTTGAAGATGTTGGAAAATGCAGGTGGAATCAAGGATACAAAGGTGGAGAAGTGGGATCCTGCGAAGAGGGAGAGGTTCTACCCATATCAATCTGTGTGAGTTCTTCAGAGAATATCTCAAAAACAAGCAGAGCTAGAGGAAAAGTTGTACGTCTCGTCCATGAGAGTTCGTTCTTTGAAGCCTCGTATGTATAAAATGAGGAGAACAACAAACGTTGCCAGTCGCGAAAATGCTCGGAATTCCGTTTTCTACGATTATGGTAGTTTACAACTTCCTGATATCTCTGCTCACTTTCAAGATATGAGTAATTCAATCCCTTTCCAGTATCTCCGAGCATCACACCTTTGAACCGAACACTTTCGATTGTAAGGATGGAATCGACATTGTCAGGGATGCGGATGGGAAACGAGCCACCGTCAAGATATCGTCAAAATGCTTTATGTTTTTTGTATGGAACTGAATATTGGATAGTCAATTTACTTGAATCTGAAATGTCCCACAAAACTGTTATGAAAAAATGCTGCTTCAATAAACCATTTCTACTTTCATTTTTCGTTTTTCGATTTCAATTTTCTTTATGTTAAGACAGCAAGACATCCTCATCAACATACATGCAATACCAGGCTGAAAAGAATCGATTTTGAGAACCAGAAGAAATGGTATCCAAGCAAACTACTCAATTCTTCTCTTGTCAGTTTTTTTCGGTTTGAAGTCAATTGTGACGAGACCACCCTTCTGGTTTCTTGTGACTATTTTTTCTGAGGATCTAGAGTTGCTCGGTACATTCACTAGTTTTTAGAAACACCGGATGACTAGGGGCCATTTTCCATATCAACAGACCATATGGATCTGCCTCCGTTCCACCTCATCCCGTTTTTATGACGTTACTAAACCGGGGTCACTGTCTGCATCAGTGTTTGCACTCGGACACGTACCGTACTCCCCATTTTCCCTCCACAAGGGTCCGCATTTTATATCCACAGAGGCCTCTTTTCGATTGCGATCGATTCGTCGGTTGCGACCTCTATGAGTTTTGGTTCTGCCCTTTCTTCCTGCCTAGCCAGTTTTCCTATCTCAACCATACCCTTTCTTCTTTCCAGATGCTCATCCAATCCCTACCGGATGTTGTCATTCGTGAGGTTTTCCAACACATGGAAGTTGCTGAGATATATCTATTATCGTTGTGCTCTACGAGAACAGAACAGATTCTGAAGAAGAACATGTCGAGGAACATGCTCCAATTGAAGGAGCTATCAATGTCGTTCTTCTGCATACATGTCAATGTAAAACCTTCCATCAAAATTGGCTCCAATGTCTTCAAGGTAATCAGATCCAACAAAAAGGACACTGTTAAGGATGTCGATAACCCCGTGTCGGCTAGCCAGAAGATCGGGAAGATTCATGGACGTGTCGTTGGTGCGTTTCGAGTTCCCGCGAAAGGGATGTTTGAGAAATATGAAAAGTTTCACCATGCTGAACTCGTGGAGCCGGTAGAGTGCGTCCATCTCTCATTCGACTTCATTTCTGAACAACAAAATCTGCAACTACTGATGATGGATACCAATGAGACCTTTTTGTATCGACCAGAGTACAAAGCATGGCTCAGAGTGCCATCGTTCATCCATTGCAATGTGGACTACTGTACGCAGTTGTTCCTCGTTTCCTTTCGAGGCCAGCACGGTCTGTTCAAGAATGCTCGACTTCACGAGTACTATGTGAGGGCTTTTCTGAGATTTTGGAGCGAGAAGAACATGGAGAACTTGGAGACGTTCATTGCTATTCAAGGGAATCAGATGTTCGATCCAACGGGAGTGTTGAAGATGTTGGAAAATCCAGATGGGATCAAGGATACGAAGATGGAGAAGTGGGATCCTGCGAAGAGGGAGAGGTTCTACCCCTATCAATCTATGTGAGTTCTTCAGAGAATATCTCAAAAACGAGCTGATCTGGGAGAAAGTTGTCAACTGCGAAAATGCTGAAAATTCAATTTTCTACAATTTTGAAGTTGGCAACTTTTTAGTTGCTTTGCTCATTTTCAAGATATGAGCAATTAGAAACAATCCTTTTCCAGCATCTCCGAGTATCACACCTTCCCCCCGGACACCTTCGATTGTAAGGATGGAGTCGACATAGTCAGGAATGCGGATGGGAAACGAGCCACTATAAAAATATCATCGGAATATTTCATGTTTTTCGTGTGGAATTGAATATTTAAACTCCCAATTGAATACTCTCTATTTGAATGAATCAAATCTCTGTTTCTGGAGTTCTATACCAAAATATTGTTATCCTTCTCGATATGCAGTGCCCCTTGTGAGGATGTGCAACCTTATCAACTTCAGTCAGAAATTCACGCACGGCTTCAAGTGTCATGGTTTTTGGAGCTTGTAGTCTCCTCCGAAACTATAAGTCCGCTTTCAATCTTCGATATTATAAAGTTTCTAGCCCGCATATTTCAAGGGCGTCCAAATATGATTTATAACCGACACCTCTTTTCCATAGACACCGACGAACAAGAAATATCGGGAAGAAACCATCTGTCCTTAAAGTACATTATTTTCAACGGACCATATCTGCCTCTGTTCTACGTCATCCCGTTTTTACGACGTCACTAGACAAGGGTCACTGTCTGCATCAGTGTTTGCACTCGGACACATACCGTACTACCTCTTTTCCTTTTTCATGGGTTCGTAGTTCATATCGACAGAGATCTCTTTTCGTCTTCTGAAGAAAGAAAGACGGGAGTGGGGAGAGGTGACCCCCGTTGACCACCTCTCACTACTGACGTGCAATCGACGTTTTTGGTTGATACCACTCTGTTTCCCTGCTTTTCCCACCTAGCGTGTTTCTTACTGTTTCATATTTCCAGATGAGAAGGAATCGCACAGTTTTCTAACTGTTTCTCTTTTTATCAGAAAATTATATTTATTCAATCGAAATCTCAATGTTCAGGCATGAGTATCGGAGAGAATGGCAACGAAGTCTTCGTAGTTGGCGGGGAAAAGAGCAGCAGAAGTGACTTGGAAGAAGTTGGCGAGCATGGCCGTGGTGCCTTCTCCTCCTTCAGTTGGCTCGGTGACATCCACTGCAGCCGATGTTGCTGGAGTTGGTACAGCCTTCTCGACATCCTCCTTCGGAGCCTCGGTCTGAGCGGCGACTTCTGGAGCAGCGGGTTCAGCAGGTGCCGGTGCTTCTTGAGCCAGGGAGCTGGAGGCGTGGTGAGTGAGAAGCGAGAGAATGAAGATGAGAGCAGTCGAACGACGGATCATCCTTCACAGTTAGAACGATCCACATCGATTACTGTTTCTCCTTTCCAGATGAAAAGAAAACGCACAGTTTTCCAACCTCTACTAATTCAATCTCTACCGGATGTTGTCATCCGTGAAGTACTCCGACAAATGGAGATTCCTGAGATTTGCTTGTTGTCTTTATGTTCTACAAGAACAAAACAGAAACTGAGTAGAAACATGTTCAAAGTGGAGGAACTGTGGATATCGATCTCGAAGAATGGAGTGATGCCTTCCATTAGAATTGGTCCCACTTTCTACAACGTCTTTGCTACTAGACAAGATTGGCACGACTGCTTTCGGTATGTTACTACAGTTTTGAGGAAGTATCATACTAAAGTTTTCGTATTGCAGATCAATCAAAAGTAACTCTACTGTAACGCCTCGCATCCAGGTCGGCCCCAAAATTTTCAAAGCCGTTACGTCGAACACGACGAAGAGTGAGGATACAGATCCGGATGATAGCCAAAAGCTCAAAGAAGTTCATGGTTACCTCTTTGATTTGTTCCGAGTTCCCTTGAGTGTCAAATGGGGCAAACCGTTCGAGTTCTTCGAGTTTTCTCCCCGAGAAGATATGTTCGTGAAATTTGAGGATCGAGTCAATGCAAATCTCTTCGTGCCGGGAACCGTGACTAGATGTCAGTTTAATATCCAATACACAGATGTCAGTGCAATAGACAGTGCACTGTTCGACTTCATTTCTTCACAACGCCGTTTCCAATTACTCATAACGAAGACCATCGGGCACTGGAAAGAATTTCTGCCAGTGCACGGAGATTTTGTCAGTGTACCTGCTATTATTCATGACGATGCGAACAAGGGCTTCCAATCGTTCTTTATTCACTCCCAAGGGAAACATAGACTGTTTAAGAATGTTCTTCTTCAAAACTTCTACGTGATGTCTTTCCTGAAACTTTGGAGCGAGAAGAACATGGAGGATTTGGAGACGTTCATTGCGATTCAAGGGAAGAAGCGGTTCAATCCATCGGGAGTGTGGAAGATATTGAAAAATGCAGGTGGAATCGAGAATACAAAAATGGAGAAGTGGGATCTTGCAAAGAGGGAAAGATTCTATCCCTATCGGTCTATGTGAGTTCTGGGCGAGGGAAACGAAACACAGTTTTCTACAATTATGTAGTAGGCAACTTTCTGCTCACTTTCAAGATATGAGCAACTAAACGAAATCCATTTTCCAGCATCTCCGAGTATCACACCTTCGCACCGGACACCTTCGATTGTAAGGATGGAATCGACATTGTCAGGGGTGTAGATGGGAAACGAGCCACTATAAAAATATCACCGAAACATTTCATGTTTTTTGTATGGAACTGAAAATTGGATTGTAATTTTACTTGCACCCGAAATGTTTTTTTTTTCTATATGAATGAATCAAATCTCTATTTCTGGAGTTCTATATTTTTTTATCCTTCTTCGATAGGCAGTGCCCCTTGAGAAGGTGTGCAACCTTATCAATTTTGGTCAGAAATTCAAGCACGGCTCCAAGTGTCATGGTTTTTGGAGCTTGTAGACCTTTTTGTATCGACCAGAGTATTTAAACTCCCAATTGAATACTCTCTATTTGAATGAATCAAATCTCTGCTTCTGAAGTACTATATCCACATCTTGTTATCCTTTCCGACTTCCAGTGCCCCTTGTGAAGATTTGAAACCTTATCAATTTCGGTCAAAAATTCACGCAGGGTTCCAAGTGTCACGGTTTTTGGAGCTTGTAGTCTCCTCCGAAACGATACACTTATTGTAAGTCTGCTCTCAATCTTCGATATTCTAAAGTTTCTAGCCCGCATATTTCAAGCGCGTCCAAGTATGAAGTATAAATGACACCTCCTTTCCATAGACATCGACGAACAAGAAATATCGGGTGGTTAAGAAACCATCTGTCCTTAAAGTACATTATTTTCAACGGACCATATATGCCTCTGTTCCCCGTCATCCCGTTTTATGACTGAACAAGGGTCACTGTCTGCATCAGTGTTTGCACTCGGACACAAACCGTCCCCTCTTCCCCCTCCTCAAGGGTCCGCATTTCTTATCGACAGGGGCCTCTTTTCGTCTTCTAAAGAGAGAAAGACGGGAGTGGTAAGAGGTGACCCCCGGTGACAACCTCTCACTACTGACGTGCAGTCGACGTTTTGGTAGAGACCACTCTGTTTTCCCTTCTTTTCCCACCTAGCGTGGATCTTACTGTTTTTATTTTTCCAGATGAACAAATCCACAGTATTTCAACCGCTGCTCATCCTATTCCTACCGGAGGTTGTCATCCGTGAGGTCCTTCGACAAATGGAACTTTCACCGATATATCTTTTGTCGTTGTGTTCTACAAGAACAAGACAGAAGCTGAGTAAGAACATGTTCAAAGTGGAGGAACTGTGGATATTGATCTCGAAGAATGGAGTGATGCCTTCCATTCGAGTTGGTCCCACTTTGTACAACGTCTTTGCTGGTAGACAAAATTTGCACGACTGCTTTCGGTATGTTACTACAGTTCTACGGAAGTACTAAAGTTTTCTCATTGCAGATTAATCAAAAGGAACACTACTGTAACGCCCCGCAACCAAATGGATGCAGAGCTGGAGGATAGCAAAAAGCTCAAGGAGATTCATGGTTACTTCTGTGATTTGTTCCGAGTTTCGTCGAGTATCCGAGAAGATATGTTCGTGAAGTTTGAGGATCGTATCGATGCAAAACTTTTCGTGCCGGGAACAGTGACAAGATGTCAGTTCAATATCCAGTACACAGATGTCATTTCGATAGACAGTGCACTGTGCGACTTCATTTCTTCACAACACCGTTTCCAGTTACTCATAACGAAGACCATTGGGCACTGGAAAGAATTTCTGCCAGTGCACGGAGATTTCCTCAGTGTACCTGCTATTATTCATGATGATGCGAACAAGGGCTTCCAATCGTTCTTTATTCACTCCCAAGGGAAACATAGACTGTTTAAGAATGTTCTTCTTCAAAACTTCTACGTGATGGCTTTCATGAGACATTGGGCCATGCAGCAATCGGAGAACTTGGAGACGTTCATTGCGATTCAAGGGAATGAGCGGTTCAATCCATCGGGAGTGTTGAAGATGTTGGAAAATGCAGGTGGAATTGAGGATACAAAGATGGACAAGTGGGATCCCATGAAGAGGGAAAGATTCTATCCCTATCGGTCTATGTGAGTTCTGAGCGAGGGAAACGAAGCACAGTTGTCTACAATTTTGTGATAAGAGACTTCTTGATATCTCTGCTCACTTTCGAGATATGAGTAATTCAATCCTTTTCCAGCATCTCCGAGTATCACACCTTCGCACCGGACACCTTCGATTGTAAGGATGGAATCGACATCGTCAGGAAGGCGGATGGGAAACGAGCCACCGTCAAGATATCGTCAAAATACTTTATGTTTTTCGTGTGGAACTGAAAATTGGATTGTAATTTTACTTGCATCTGAGATGTCTCGTACTTTGGACAACTGTTATGAAAAAGTTATGTTTCCCTTAACAAGGTTCTCATGTTGTTTTCAATCGTGTGGAAATGAATATAAAAGCTCCCAATTGGATATTTTCTATATGACTGAATCAAATCTCTGTTTCTGGAGTTCTATACCAAAATCTTGTTATCCTTTTCGATTTGCAGTGTCAGGGGGGGAGTGTGCCACCTTATCAATTTTGGTCAGAAATTCACACACGGTTCCAAGTGTCATGCGCCGAATTGCAGTTGAATGTTTCCTTTGACACAATTTCTATGAATGCGATTTTCCAGAACAAGTTGTCAGCTACAAAACTTTAGTTGTTGATTCACTCTAAAAAACTTCTGGTAGTTCGGAAACATTTTCTGTTTCCGCACTTCCTCCACATGGGTTCACACATCCTTATCCATAGAGACCTCTCTTTCTGTTTTTGTGGGAGAAAGATGTGCCATTGGTTGTTAGGTTGCAAATTATTGTCTTCACTCTTTCCCTACATCTTTGCTTTGTCCTCTTCTTTCCTATCACATAATGAAAGTGATCATCAACTTCTAAGGGATTTTCGATGAAAGAACCCACCGTTTCTAGACGTTGGTCCATCCAATCCTTGTCGGATGTTGTCATCCGTGAGTTCCTCCAGAAAACTGTAGAATCGTATCGAAAGCATTCTTGCAAGTCTTGTGCAAAAGCGAAGACGTCGTAAACTTGGGACCAACTCTTATCGAAGGCATCACTTTCTTCTCCGAGATGGATATCCAGAGTTCCTCCACTTTGAACATGTTTCTATTCAGCTTCTCTTTTGTTCTTGTAGAACACAGCGCTAATATTGTTGGAGATTTTCGTTAGAATGGTGAAATCATAACACCAGATCTTTTTTATGTCTATTTTGGTGCAGATTGGCCCTGTCTAGTTTTGAATTCCCGGAATAGAATTTACTTTCGATTTCAGAATCTAGCCATGCTTATACTTTTTTGATTGGCTCAACAAGCTGTATCTGAAAATGTTTATTTCCAAAACTCTATTGTCAAAACTGAGAGTTAGTCCCAAGAACTCTCATAGGTTTGCCCTCTTCCCAGGAGGAGGAATTGAGTGTGAAGGGCGATTCATACTGTACGCGCGAACCGACAACCAAATCCCAAATCGATCGTGTATTTATTCTGGACCCTTCCTCTCTTTTGCACTATCGATTTTATTTCATCGGTTTGTCTCCGGCTCTACTTGGACAGTGTCTATCTTATTTGGTTCTCCTTCGTGCCCCTTTTTCGAACAATCTCCCTTCATTTGGCTCTTCTTTCAGACAATCATGAAACTGTCCAACTTTCCCTTCCTGGTGCAAAAGGAGATTCTCGACCATCTCTCCATCAACAACATCCTCTTCCTCTCATTATGCTCCAAAAGGACTAAAAACTCCATCAAAAACACTCAAAAGTACCAGTTCCAAAAAGTCGAGCGCTTTGAATACTATATGAGCTCTGCAGGAATGACGATCCAAGCCAAAACGGTGTCTCGTAATGATTCCGATCTCGTGATGGGCATTTTCAGAACCCCAACTGTATTTGCCAATGCTCTGTTGGGGCGCAAGAGTAGTGATTGGGTAGAAGAGGCCCGAGTGAATGTGTGTGGCACGTCGATCGATTTTTTGTAAGTTGTTCTTTTTTGTGCGTAAGGAAATCCCGTAGTAGTGACGCGTTCAAAGAAGAATGTACAATACAAACGGTATAATCCCAATAGTGCCCCCCATCAATGGTCAGTTAGATCCCCCACTGGAAAGGTCAATTGCGCCCCCCCCCCCCCCCCCCCC
>LR543298.1:100099-153715 GCA_900536305.3 Caenorhabditis sp. 40 LS-2015
CCCCCCCCCCCCCCCCACTAAATTTTTGGATGGGGATACATGGGGCAAGAGACAGAATTACGATACTCTAGAAATGCTATGAGCAAGATCGGTAGGAGTAGACTCGGGGATGCGGCGATACCAATTGTGTCCCCCACTCAATAGTGCAGTATTGGGATATTACCGTACAAACCTCCGGGTAAAAGTTTGAGTGAGAAGTGTGCAAGACCGTAATTTGAAAAAAAAGTGAATCACAGTGAGCACTGTAGATTTAAAAATAGCAAAAAGAATTCTGGCAGTGGTTCTTAATCTTTCCCACATATTACAGCCGTTCTGGGACGAATCATTTCGATCTCCATCCGCAATACTGCTATGAAACTCTGGAGTCAACAATCGAAACGATTCACAATTGTTTTCTTGATTTACTTGGAGAGCACACCAAGTCTTGGTTGGGCAGCGAATCTGAAACAACTCATCGTCTCCCGATTCTCCGAAATATCCAAGCGTTGGAAATATTTGGAGGAATTATCGAATCGGAACGAATCGACGAGATATTGTCTAGAACGTCATGTTGTGAGTACCTCACGGCGACCGCGTGCTTCGAAAAACAGAAGAGTTTGCGAGAAGACTCGAAAGTGTACGACCTGGATACTGTACACGTGTCAACAGGTAGCTACTTGGGAAAGGATATCATGCGAAATTTCAATGGACGACATTTATTTATTTCGGGACTCTTCGCCTTAACAATGGATGCTATCTCTTTTTTGAATGCGTGGAAATCGGGAGAGAAGTTTCGAAATCTGGAGGTGATGAGTATGTATAGCAATATTGATTTCGATCTCACGTGGATTCAGAGCTCTGTAGATTTCAAAGAAGTCAACACAGAAGTCCAATATTCGTTCGTCAGAAAGTGAGCGAAGAGAAAAGTGTGCTCGAACATGGATTGTTGAGCAACCCGCCGATGAACTCTCGTAATGGCCATTTTTCAGATTCGAAGAACCCGACTCATCATTGCCTTTAACTCATCCGTGGGAGTTCGAATCCAATTTGTACTTGGTTCGAGAATCAGATGGCCACGTGGCATCTGTAATGTTGACACCTGAACGGATCTTCATGGGAGTTTGGAAAATGACAGAAGAGCAGTTTTTAGAGAGATTCCAATGACACTTCTCTTCTTGTATTTGTTCTTGTTGTGTTTGTTATTGTTTCTTGTTTTTGATGTTCTACTTGTTATTCTTATTGTTTTTGTTCTTTTTTAGTTTTTTTTTTTCAATAAACTTTTTGAAATTCTTGTTTTTTCTTGTTGCTCACTATCAGATCAATTTTTCCCGCGAAGTGTCTCCAATGAGCAGTAATTAAGTGCCGCGCGCCGAACTCCAGAAAAAGTGGTCAACTACATAAATTAAGATGTAGATTTGCTCTATACACTCGTATAGAGCAATTATTTCAGAAACATCGTGTGGTTGGGAAACCATCTGTCCTTAAAGTTCATTATTTTCAACAGAACATATCTGCCTCTGTTCCACGTCATTCCGTTTTTATGACGTCACTAGACAAGGGTCACTGTCTGCAACAGTGTTTGCACTCGGGCACACTCTCTCCCTCCCTCTTCTCCCTCCACAAGGGTCCGTATTTCTTATCGACAGAGGCCTCTTTTCGTTTTCTAGAGAAAGAAAGACGGGAGTGGGAAGAGGTGACCCCCGGTGACCACCTCTTTGGTAGAGACCACTCTGTTTTCCCTTCTTTTCCCACCTAGCGTGGATCTTACTGTTTTATTTTTCCAGATGAACAAATCCACAGTTTTCCAACCTCTGCTCATCCTATTTCTACCGGATGTTGCCATCCGTGAGGTTCTCCGACAACTGGAACTTCCAACTATATATCATTTGTCGTTGTGTTCTACACGAACAAAACAAAAGCTGAAGAGGAACATGTTTAAAGTGGAGGAACTGTGGATATCCATCTCGGAGAATAAAGTGATGCCTTCCATCAGAATTGGTCCCACTTTCTACAATGTTTTTGCTAGTGCACTAGATTTGCACAAGTGCTTTCGGTATGTTACTACAGTTTGAGGAAGTACTAAATGTTTCTTATTGCAGATCCATCAAAATGAACTCTACCGTGACGCCTCGCATCCAAATCGGCTCAAAGTTTTTCAAAGCCGTTACATTGAACACGACGAGAAGTGAGGATGCAGAGCCGGAGGATAGCAAAAAGCTCAAAGAGGTTCATGGTTACCTCTGTGATTTGTTCCGAGTTCCCTTGAGTGTCAAATGGGACCAACATTACAAGCCGTTCGAGTTCTTCGAGTTTTCTCCCCGAGAAGATATGTTCGTGAAGTTTAAGGATCGTATCGATGCAAAACTCTTCGAGCCGGGAACCTTGACAAGATGCCAGTTCAATATCCATCCGTGGAACAGTGCACCGTGCGACTTCACTGCTTCCCAACACCGTCTCCAATTACTCATCATAACGAAGACCACCGGGTACGGGCCCGACTTTCTGCCACTGCACAAAGAGTTGCTCAGTGTACCTGCAATTATTCATGACGATGCAAACCATGGCTCCCAATTGTTCTTTGTTTACTCCCAAGGGAAACATAGACTGTTAAAGAATATTCTTCTTCAAAACTTCTACGTGATGGCTTTCATGAGACACTGGGCCATGCAGCAATCGGAGGACTTGGAGACGTTCATTGCGATTCAAGGGTATAAGTTGTTCGATCCATCGGGAGTGTTGGAGATGTTGGAAAATGCAGGTGGTATCGAGAATACAAAGATGGAGAAGTGGGATCCTGCGAGGAGGGAGAGGTTCTACCCCTATCGGTCTATGTGAGTTTTCGGCGAAAAGAGAGAGAGAGAGAGAGAGAGAGAGAGAGAGAGAGAGAGAGAGAGAGAAAATATGAGTAATTAAACGCAATCCCTTTCCAGCATCTCCGAGTATCACACCTTTGAACCGGGCACCTTCGATTGTAAGGATGGAATCGACATAGTCAGGAAGGCAGATGGGAAACGAGCCACCGTCAAGATCTCGTCACAATACTTTATGTTTTTCGTGTGGAAGTGACTTTTTCCTTTTCTGTTTTCTTTTCTGTTTTTGTTTGTTATCCAATTGAATGAAGAATGTATCTGGAAATTGAACAAACCGTGGTTGTCTAGGAGTCTAAATGTCGGTCATGATAACTAGATATTCAGAATCAGGAGAGTATGAGCTTCAAAATGAGTATAATCATGACCATATTCAGAGCAGTTTCAAAAATGCGTCCTTGGTGACCGAGTTTGCATTTTCTAGGCTATCTGATTGAAAATTGAAATTTGCATTTTTGACGTTTAATTTCGAAAATTTTTGAAACCGTGAAAACTTTTCTCGTGAAACAGTTCAAATCTAATTTTCTAAAAATTTCCACGTTCCGCCAGAAAAAAATCGATAATCGATGGACCCCCCCCTCCCCCGCCAATTCATTCTTCATATTTCTCAACATTCCAGGCAAAGGAACAAAGGAGATTTGTTTATTTGAAAAACAGAATCGATTCGGCAAAACGATGGGAACAAATGAAGCGTGAGTGCACTGCTTGACTCCGCCCCCTTTTTTCTGTTGGAGATCCAGAAAAAATGTTCAGAAAATCCGAAAAGTTTCGCAAACAAATGATGCTGACGTCGATGGCGCCAAGTGTGTGCGGACGTCAAAAGGCGACGTCGGTGCTTCCGCAGATGGTCGTCGGCGAGAATCTTCTGGAGGAGATCGACGTGAAGGATGTGAAGATGACGACGTCGATTGATGAGCACGGTGTGACACGTCAGTACTGTGTCACGTGGTCCGATGTGGATTCGAAAGGGGCGGAGTCAGAGAAGAAGAAGAAGAAGAAGAAGAAGACGTCGGTAGAAGAAGAGGCGGGAGGTGTCGTTGGGTTGAAGAAGTCGACGTCGTTGGCCAAGGTTCAAGAGGCTGCCAAGACTGGAAGTGAGTTGAGATTCTGAGGATTCTTGCGGATCCTGGAGAGTCCCAAGGGACGTTGTGAGATTCTGAAAACTATAAAAGGGCTCTAGAAGATTCTGAAGAACTTTGAAGGATTCTGATGAAATCTGGGAGATTTGGAAGGATTTCGCGGGACTTCAGAGGGTTCTGGGATACTCATCATTTTTGAATTTTTGGGATTCTTCGATTCTTGGGATTCTTGGATTCTTGGACTCTTGGATTCTTCGAGATTCTGAATCACAGAGATTCCGAATCCTCGGAAACTTGGGCTTCTTTCAGAAATCCAATGCGACGGTCCGTGCGGAGCGATGGTCGACTTTGAGACGGTCACCCAGTTTGGTTGTGACCATGTCATCTGCGACAAGTGTCGTCGATCGCAAAAGAGCGCTGCTCTTTTCGATGGTATATGATGTTGAAATTGCGCTCCATTGAATAGTTTCGGAACTTTAGGCTCCCCAGGCTGCTGCAACGTGGAGTGCATCGACATGGCCACCAAAGATGGGCAGAAATTGAGATCCGGACGTCGGTTGGACTCGATGGCCTCGTCGGTTTCGCTTCGTTCGGTAGGTGCATGTTATTTAGCCGCCGGATACTTGACAGTTGGAAAATTTTTGAAAATTTTTTTGAAATTTTTCTGAAACTGAATTTTTTTTTTGAAAAATGCTGTTTGAGAAATTACTACTGCACTATTTTTAGTCATAACGGATTTCGTACCGTAATCTTTGATTTCCCAACTAACTACAGTAACCCGAAATTTCCAGAACGATGGTCCTCTGGAGGTGATCTATGTGCATGTGTGCATTCTGAAGAGACTGTCTGGCCATGTCTACCGTACCCAACTCGACTATGAGTTTCCGTCGCAGAGCCGCGTCGCAGAGTTGACCAAGACTCTTCAGCCGTATCAGTGAGTAGTGAAATTTTGAAATTTTGATTTTTGGAAATAATTCAAAAAAAAAACTTTTTTCAATTTTGAAGAGTTATGTTAGGTTTTCAAACAGTGTCGAAAACCATTGAGATAAATAAGCAGCAAAATTGGACTGAGTATCAAACGTTGTATTTTCAGGTCCTCAATCACGGGCGGCGCCTCGTACTACAGTATGCGCAAACCGCGCCATCTCGACGATCTGCAACCCATCTCTCTGTCGGACACGAATCTTCGCTTCTACCACTTGCCGGAGTACAAACCGCACCACAGTGGAAAGTTGTACATACTCATCGTTGGAGCCAATGTGCAGTTGTATTAGAAGAAGGAATCTCGTGACTCTGTGTTTCATGAATCGGATTGAATGAATGTGTTTTTGAAAAATTGCCCTATTTTTAGCTTTAGTTTTTATCTTTAAGGCCATCTTTTTTTCAAAATTCAGAATTTTCCATGTCTCTTACCACACATGTGGTCTCAAAGGCGGATAACAAGAATTCTTGGATTTTCCTGTAAATTCTAGATATCCAGTTTCTAAAACTCTTGGATCCTCCTATTCCGCGATTTTCGCAAAAAAATTACTGTTTCAAGACTTTCGGAAAATCGAAAATCAGTTCATTGAATATTTTGAAGAATCAAAAAATGTATAGAACTCTACATTCGCGGAATCTACGAATCCCTTGAATTCTAGAATCCAAAAGTCCAAGTTGTCGTTTCGGTTCTGTTCATCAGTGATGTCATCTCCAGAATCCAGAATCACAAACATTTCCTATTTCAATAGTTTATTGTCACACAGTGAAAAAATTGAATATCCTGTCTAACCGTTCGGATGGATTCGCATCATTTGACATTATTTCCATTTTCACATATTGGCATAAAAAAGGTTGGTTGAAATTGTAGAGGGTCTGCTCGAGACCATGGACGACCACTTGAGTGACTTTTGAGAGGGGTATACTCAGCACTTTGGTGATGGGGATGTTTCTGAAAATAGGCAGAGTGAGACTATTAGAGTAAAAAGTTTAACTACGGGAATACTCGGCTTGAACGTTTCCTCAGATTCTGAGACAAGACAGAAGACAAAATCAGATTCTGAAATAAAATTCTGCTAATTGCTCACGAGATTTGAGTTCAAGAGCTCTCAAAGTTTCCCTTTGGCTAAGAAACTTTGGCGAGAACGGGGTTTCGGAATGGAGTTCTCGGAATTCTCGGAAATCTGTTGAAATCTGAATAACATGTTTTGTAGCAATCGGACAAACATGTTCTAAACAGAAATAAGCTTAGAAAATCTGTCGACTGAAAAAAGGCCGTAAGATATTATCGGTTTCAAACAAAGTTACGCTTCACTGTTTCAAAAACATCCTGAAACAATTGCGAATGTTTCTGGAATGACAAGACCTATTTAGACGATGTTTGAAACCGAAAAAATCTGACGGTATTTTTCTCAGTCGACAGGTTTTCTAATAAGAGTCATTCTTACTATTGTTATTTTTGTCGAATTGGTACGAAACATGTTATTCAAATTTTGACAGATTCCAAAAGTTTCCATTCCAAACATCATTGCCGAAAAAATGTACACCTCTACTTTTCTCACTCTGAATCTACCGGATCGATCTTACATTGTCCCAGAATCTGAGAAAAGTTCAACTCGCCAAACCGAGTAATCTTTTTGCGAAAAGCAAAGAATCCAAGAATCCAAAAGAATCCAGAAGAATCCAAGAATCCTGAGAATCCAAGAATTCAAGAATCCAGGAATCCCCAGAATCTAAGGACCCCAGGTATCCGAGAATCCAATAACCCTGAGAATCCAAAAACCAAAAAACCCACTTCCTCTCCTTCATATCCACATCCACAACCTTCACAGAGAATCTCAGACTCATCTGATTCATAATCTTCTCGGTCTGCCTCCTCCCTCTCGTCCTCATGAACATCTGTCCACTGGTCCTCTCCTCTCCACTCCAGTACATAACAAAGAACGCCAACCTCGCCGCCGAAGCATGCAAGTCTTGAAACACGACGACTGGATTCGCGAGCATCGGAGGAAATTGAAAATCTCGTGGTCTCAGCTCGGTGAGCACTACAATTCCCGCCTGTTTGACCAGATCCATTTCCAGTGCAATCGGGTCGATGAGCAAAAGTTCGAGACGTTTCAAAGGGGACGTCAGATAGCGTTGAATACTTTGAGCACACTTTGAATCCGTGGTCAATCTGTCGATTTCGATGGAGAATTGAAAACTTGGACAGAAGAAGCAGGATTTCAGAAGGAACTCTCTCACTTTCAGGTGTCTTCCCTCCAGAAATACACTCTTTAGAAAATCCATTCCTACGGATGGAGAGGGGAATGGAGTTTTGGGGAAGATGCTGGGATAACTCTTCCCATTGCAAGGCCTAATCACGTAGGCATCTTCTTCAATCTTCTTCATCTCCAGATCCATCTCATTGATTCGAATGACGGCTTCGGATTCGTGGATTTCGATAGTTTTCATTCGAAGCGGCACCGCTTTGTCGACTTTTTGAAAGATGGGGAATCGGGCGACGAGGTCGAGTCTGGAAGTATGGGAAAGTTTGATAAATGAACATTCGACTGTCAAAAAATTGGCCCTAGCGTGAGCCCAAGACTAGAGGAGTGTATAAATCTTTAAAATTCCACAAAACTCAGAATCTCATCGGAAATTTAAAGTTTAGAATTTCAACATTTGAATCGAATCTCAGAATCCCCAGAACCCACAAACTCAAGAACCCAGAAGTTCTCAGAATCTTACCATCATCGAAATATCTGAATCCTCAGAATACGAAAACGGGCTTATTTCGTTCTGGTTATAGCAGCCGTGTGTCACTAATAAAGTAACAAGAAAACCCCCAAGATTCCCATCCAGATCTTGCGATGACCGACGATAATGCGAGTACACAAAGACTCTACGGACCTCCCCAAAACAGACATTAAGACAAACGAACAGATGGAATAGGGACACTCTTTCCTTTGAGACTAAGAGTATTCAGAATCTTTGGAAACTTGAAATCGGAAAGTCCAAGAATCTAATGAATCCGAAATTTCAACAGATTGAAGAATTCTAAACTTATCAAATTTTCTGGCAGGCTGAAAATCTCAAAAACCCATATGTTCAAGCCTCTTCACTTTTTGGTAGAATCGAAGAAAAAATCATCAGAACCTTGAGAATTCTCGGAATCTCAAAAACCTAGAATCTTCGCAATCCGGATATTCTACAGGTCTGACCTGATATTGAAACCGGAATTTCTCAATTTTAGTGATCTTTTGAACATTTGGTACATTTATTCTACAAGTTTGACAAATCTTCAAAATCTCAAGATGCAAGAATCCAGGAATCTCTGTTTGCCCCTCTTCGGTTGCAAGTGGTGTGCGATAAACAGGCGATAATGCGTACACACAGACGTTTTGCGAGTGCGGAATTACGTGACAACGGGAAAGTCCGACGGACACAGAACGATCTGGACAGATGGTCAGACAGACACACGGACGGACAGGATCAACTACAGACTGTTGGTTGGAAAGCATGCCAAATTCAAGGATCTCTAGAATCCCAAGAATCCAAGAATCCCCAGAGTGAAAGAATCCAAGAACTCAATGGAATCCCAGAATCTAAGAATCCAAGAATCCCCCGAATTCAAAAACACGAAATTCACACAGTTATTAACTTCCAATCTTCAAACCCAAGTTTTTTTCAATATTTTCATTCTCTCAACTTTCCGTTTCTCCTCTCGAAAAGCCTCACCTCTTCATAACGTCCAAATGTTCCAGAATACACTTCAAATTCTGGTACTGTACCCTCGTTCGGTTGGATTTCATGACATGGATTACAGTTGGAAGAGAATATAATATATACTTCTTTAGTAGGCTAATAAGTGCGGTAATAGAATTGTGAATGACGGTAATGGCGCCTTGATTGCCAGGGGGGTCCCTGAGACGTGTCTGGACTAGAGGCATTCACACACGACAAGGGAGGGGAAAGATGAGGAGGAATTGGCCATTGGTCTAGGGGTCAACCTAGAGAGCATGAGGAGTGAGGAGGGTGCGGACAACCGGTGCCGGACCATTCGGACCCTGCCAACCGACCCTAGACACATAGAACACACAAACACACACGGCGGACCGGTTTCTGAGATTGGCATCCTGGGCACTTTTATTGATTGGGCTAGCGGTAATTGGATTATGGTGATTCTCGGAATCTCAGGTTCTTGGATTCCTGGGTTCTGGGGGATTCTCGGATTCTTGGGATTCTCAGATTCTCGGATTTTCGGATTTTCGGATTCTTGGATTCCTGGATTCCTGGATTCTTGGATATTTGGATTCTTGGATTCTGGGGATTCTGGGGATTCTGGGGATTCTTGGATTCTTGGATTCTGAAGATTTGGGACATTCTGGTGATTCGTGAATTCTTGGATTGTCTTCAATCGCGATAGTCAGTGTGTACGCGTTATCGGCTCTAGTCGCAACTAGAATCGACGACAAATGTTTTTTTTAGTGACACCCGGCTGAAATCTGAAGAACAGTCCAAGAGACCCCTATTCGGCTGAGAAAAAAGGAGACGGGCACTCGGACGAACATTGGGATTTTTGTATTTTTGTGGATTGTTGTTTTTTGGCCATTTTTGAATACACAGGTAAAGCGCTGCCGATACGTTATGGATGAGACCAGGTGTTTGATCTACAACTGACCCGTTTGAGCCCATTTGAGCCCAAAACGGGTCAGTTATGGATCAAAAATCTGGTCTCCTCCATACTGTATCGGCAGCGCTTGACCTGTGTATGTTTTTGAATTGCAGGGTTCCTAAAGTGTCAAGACTGAAAAATTAACATTTCTGGTGTAAACGAACATTACTTCGCCTTCCATATTGTCCAATGTATCTTCTTCAAAACTGTTTTATTCACTCCAGGAATCACTTCCTCAAAAAGCATAACTGTGGAATTCCCGGGATCTGCTGGAATTCTCGGATTATAGGATTCTCAAAATTTTCGGATTCAGAAGATTCCTAGGTTTCTGGATCGTGAGATTTCACAATTTCGAATTATTGCATATCCATTATGTTTCAGGTTTTTCAAAACAAATTACTGTTTCAATCTTTCCCAAAAAATTTAAATGATGTCCTTAATGTAGTTCACACTGAAAACTTTGAGAATGCATTTGTTGGACTCTTAAATTCATGAATTCTCGAATTTTTCCAAAAATTTACTGTTTCAAAAATTTCGGGTTTCTTGTTTTGCTTGGCAATCAAGCTAGCGGCCCAATAGCTCATGGAGCAGGAATACGAAAACACAGAGAACACATTTGTGTTATGACGCCGATATTTATTGATGCCTTCTTTTAACACACACAGATACAGATTCAACACAGATTATGACAGAATCATAATCCTAAACGATAAAGAATAATTAATACGAAAATGGTGCGGCTTGGCGGTGAAGTGGGTCCTGCAGCGACGACAACCTGCACATCTCCATGTTGGCGGTGATTCAAATTGGGTGGCGGCGGCAGCAATACGGGAAACGGCGAATATATGGGTTTTGAGGGTGATAAATGTGATAAAAGGATATAAATATGGATTGAATAAAAAGTCGTGATTGGAGGGGTCATTTAGCGCCTCCTAATTCGCGACATTTCTACCAATTTTATGAACTGCTTCAGTAACTCATTTACTTCTAATCCCGACCAAATCTGGAATCGCAAACTAAAACCAATATAATTTATGACACGTTTTCATAAAATTCAACCATTCACAGCAAACCATCCCAATCTGATCGAGACATAGACACAGGTATTGAAGTCACCTTGCTTTTATACATTTTTACACGTTTTCAATTCAAAAAAACCAGACACTAAAAGCACTGTCGCCCGTTCAATGAGATATTCCTGAATGCTCCACAACACTGGAAGTGTGTCGAGTGAGAAGAAGAAGAAGAAGACACAGAAGACGTCGTATTCTGAAGAGATTCAGAAGTCGAGGAGAACCACGTGGTGAAGCAAGATCGAGTCGATGGGTTTTCGGTGAGGAAAATGGAGTGAATCGAGTGATAGGTGGAGTGGAACATCACGTAGAAGCCGAGAACTGAAAAAAAAACCTCTGTCTTTGAAGCTTCATAACTCTTTTCAAAGTGGTCTATATGTAACATTGATTATACCATTGGAACCCTCGTGTTTTCAGCTTCCCGATGATATAAAACTTGTCTCCAACATCTCAAAATCTCATCTCCCTTGTCGACCCCGTTTTACTAGTCACTCTACTTTGTTAGTCTCTTTCACGCTTGTCTCTCTTCTCTCAGGTCGGCGCGCCTTCACCTCCCCTCACTCTCCTATACGCCTTGCCGCCCCCTTCCTCTCGTGCTCCCATGTGGTCTAGTGGTTAGGATTCGTGGTTTTCACCCACGCGGCCCGGGTTCGATTCCCGGCATGGGAAGTTTCTTTTTTTTCTGCGTGAATAAGAGGGAAAAACTGGTGGAAAGTTTCGAGTACTCACCGTAAATGGACAAATCCAGGAGTAGGCGATGTTTGGCGTGGTATTTCCAGATTCTGAAAGGTCAGTTGGATTTTCAGGAAATCTATGGCGTGCGAAGTTAAATCGGCAAGAGGTCTTGTTATTCGAAGATGAGTAATCTTTGAAACAGTAAAAATCTGAGCCAAAAAAAACTCACGCTTTCCATCCAAACTCCTCCTTGGCGCCGTCATCCTCCAACTTTTGTTTCACTTCTAGACACATGGCGAAAAGTGGCGGAAAAATGAGCACGAGTAGGGGGAGGGTGGATCCTCCGACGAGATTCACAACGACTCCAAAGTTGGGGACAGAGGCGGCACTAAAAATGATGATCCAGAATGCGACGGTGCGGATTGTGAAGCGACCGATTCCGAATTCTGAAAGCATTTGCTGATTGAGTGTTAATGACCGCGAAACCCAGTGAAGACAGTAAAAAGTTTGTGAAACTGTGAAATTTTTGAATTCCCGCCAGAAAATTCACCTTGCTTAACTCCAAAGACATGCTCGGACGCTTGAAGCAACGGGTTCACAATGATGAGCACCGAGAAGAAGACGTGAATTGCGATGAGAATGGAGATTCCCCGCCGGAGAGTGTCGTTTTGAATTGAGCTGATGATGGAGTCAGAGACGCTGTCTCCGTAGACCCAGAAGCCGAGGAGGGAGACAGGGGTGTAGAGGAGGAAGAGGCCTGCAATGTAGATCAAGTTTATCTCGATTTCTGTGATGGATATGAAAAAGCGACCAACTAACAAATTGCTCAGGACATCATGAGCAATAATTTGTTAGTTGGTCACTTTTTGATCGCTGTTACAGGAACCCAGATAAATTAGGTCACATTTTGTTGGAAAAAATTTTTTCTACTGTGTCACCAAAATTTCGCAATACGGTAGAGTTTATATGCCCAATTGCTTACTGGATCTACAATAAAACGTCAACGCGCCGCAGGTTGCACAACGACACGCCCCTTTTTGCAATGCGTTCACATTCAACTTTTTTCAGGGGTTTCAAAAAGGGGCGTGCCGCTTAAATGCCTGCGGAGCGCCGGCGTTTTATTGAACAAATTGTATAAGACCACTAAAAATGAGAAATTCCGGTTGCAAGATCATTTATAGTTTCTAATCAAACGATTGGTTGTTAGTAGTTGTAGTAAATCTCCAAATGCAATGCCATTAAAACTGAGGTTCAGTTTTCTCAGAATTTCAGAAATTTTAAGAGCGTAGCCTTGCTTTTTGGCTGGCTATGGTTCATTATTGATAACCAGAAAGTTTTCGGTTTCAAAATTAAGTTTAGTTTTAGATAGAATTCTTGGCATTTGGTTATATCAGTATATGGTTTTTATACTGCTGAAACATTCAGATCTCATTTTCAAGCTTCTGACGCCCCAGAGGCCCGTATTTTCTCATTGTATTAAGCACGCTAAAAAGTACTATTGAGCCTTTTCTTCGGAAGTTCTCAAACAGTTCCTAAAACAATTAGCTTGACAGGAAAAATTGATGTCCAAATTTCCTCGCCAGCATTCAGCAATTTTAAAACACCTACTACCTACCAATATAACTCAACAGGAAGGTCCTGAAGAAGTGTTGCGGAGTTTTCATGTCATGAACAATTGTTGGGATGCATGGATGACCACCATATGCGAAGATGATTGTGGCGAGACTGTTGGAAGCGGCCGTCGGCGAGAATTCCGGGTACGCGGAGTGCTGAAAAAAAGGCTAGTATGATTAGTGTAGTTGTGAACTCGGAAAATATTTCTGATTCATTTGAAACAGTAAACGAAAAGTTTTGAACTGCTCTCTTTTTTTTTCTTTCTCCTCACCTCATTGCATCCTTTGGCGTCCAGAAAGTATCCGAACATTATCAAAGCCACTGCGGTTACTGTAGATACTGTGGCCACAATTGAGACTTGCCTGAACACAAAGATAAACAAGGTCTTTAAAAACCCGCGAACCACAAACAATGTTTTGAAACAGTACATGTTTTTCTTGAAGAATCAGAGGTCGATTTAAAGATTCACAATTATGTTAATTTTAGTACCTCACTAGTAAGACACTTTTTTGGAAAGAATACAGTTTCATCAATTCGTTAAAGTCAGGGGTATCTTTGAACCTCATTGGGCGTTCTTCTTATGAAAAATTTCTTGACCGTCACTTTCATCGAATTTATCTCGGCTCCTATGAGAGATATCAAATAGTAATCAACTAAAAAGTTGCTCAGGACAAGATGAGCAATAATTTGTTAGTTTGCCACTTTTCGATATCTAGTACAGGAATCGAGATAATGTTGGTCGAACTCGTTTGAATGACCATCAAAGATGCTCCTCAACTAAACCGTAGCCTTGAAACCGAAATCTTACCAAAAGTGCATGGGACTCTTCAACATGACACATGGCCAGAGGATGATGCCAACACCCATCAGAGTGGAGCACATGGTTACAGGGATGCCCATTCCAGAGAGCACTTCTGAGAGGGTCTTAGCGGCGAGGATCGAGAAGACAGCAGTGCCACCGAAGAGGGTCAGGTAGGAGCAGAAGCTCGTGAATTGGCTGAAAATCGAGGATTGAAAAGTGGGCGGAGTTTGAAGAAATCCATTGATTTTCTTACTAGGGTGATCGAAATCTCGTATTCATATTGACCATCCCAAAATATTCAAAATGTCTATGTTTTTTGAAACCGCAATTTTCAAAATTCAGATCCAAATAAACTCACGCCATCCTATCGCCCAGTGCTTTCTGTCCCATCTCTGGATACGGATTCCGACAGTGTTCTATGTAACTCCATCTGAGAAAAAATATTAAGAGTAGATCAAAATCTGGAAATGAATTGATCTACCTGGTCTTCATAATGATCCAATTGTTTCCTAACAAAGTTGCCGTGTAGAATGGTATCAGGCACATTACCACTAGAGTTATCATTCCACCGATGAGACCTGGAAATTTTTGGAAAAATTTTCTGTTTCAACGTTTTGCAAGAATCAGAATTCTACGCTTACCCAAAGACAACATTGCATTGGGAAGAGCCACGAGTCCGGAGCCGGCCGTCTCGCCAAACGTGAATATCACCGCTATCCACCAAGAGTAACCGTTCTCCATTCTGAAGAGAAGATGGGTTACTGTAAAAGGAAGGAAGCGAAACGAGGAAGGGACAATAGAGAAGAAAATGAGATAAGCGATTGTTGTAATGGAAGCATATGCGTATTCGAGCTCTCATCATCCAAACTTGGGAATTTTTTTTGTATTCTTGAAACAGTAATATTTTCAAATGGACTGTGACAAAAATACGATACATTGTTCTTGGGAAAACAAATCGAATTCTGAAAATCTGATCAATATTTAGAAAAAAAGAAGTGCCCATCAAAGTTCGAACCAAGTGTACAGGCATTCAGGCATTAATGAAACGGGAACTAAATTTGAGCTACAAGGAACTAAAAATGTGTTGCGGAAGAAGACGGTTTATCCAACTACTTCCTCAACCTGGGTTAGTCTTAGAGACTCGTAAAAAACAATTTCTTATGGTTCCGTTTATCTCTCAGTATCACTTCAGTCTTGACCACTGTTAAGCCAACCTCTTACAAAGTCACTTTGATAACGTTTATCTCGGCTCCTGTGAAAGATATCAAAAAGTGGCTAACTAACAAAATGTTAATGATAAACAGAGGAGCATTTTGTTAGTTGACCATACTTTGATGACTGTTACAGGAACCGAAAAAAATTGTGTCAAAATGGCGTTCAGGGATGTGATTCTTTGATTGAAATTCTAGAAAATGTTTTCTGTTTCAAAATACTTTTAAAGTCTGAAAATTGCTCGAAGGATAGTGAGATTATATGTCGATAACCTTCGCTAGCTCAAATGTTTTAAAATATGGTCCACAAGCGTGTGAACTCCCTTTTCTCATCAGAGAAAAGTAAGTCAGTCTATTAGAGAACCCACGATAACCACTTTTTGAAATCTCGTACAAGAAGCTAGAAAAATGTGGTCAACGTGATCCCAAACATTTCAGGTTTTTTCCTCCTCTCCACCCCTGAGTTTTTCGAAGGATTACTGTAGCGAGATAGAGGCTCTGGAACTTTCTCTGCATCTACCTGAAGCATTGTCACATCCTGTGAACTAGATTCGAAACAACTTTCAGTTAACGGAGAGTATATACAAAGCGGGAAAACTGCCTTTTGAGGCGATTTTCACACTTCTAAAAGCTTTGAAACAGAAAAAGTTTTCTGAAAGTTCAATAGATGAAGCACAATCCTAAGCGTCAGTTTTATCCAATTTATCTCGATTTCTGCAAGAGATATCGAAAAGTGACCAGCTAGCGAAAAATTTCCTATGAAGTCCACAACATGTTGTTAGTTGACCATTTTTTGATATCTGTTACACAGATCAAGATAAATGTGGTCGAAGTGCCGTTCAGGGATGTGGTTCTTAAGTTAGCTTGAAATTCTGAAAAACTCTTTTCTGTTTTAAAATTAAAAAAGTCTTCTCGGGCGAAGATTGATATTCTTCTTTATCGAAAAGTAAGTGAACTCTTGAAACTGTAGTGTTACCAAAAAACATAGTCGTAAACAATACTTTCTGTGCTTCCTTTACAAGGTTTACGGTGATCATTGTAACTTGGAACCTCTTCGGAAATTTTGCAGCTACTTCATCAAGAGATTTTCTTGTAACCAATCACTGTCACACATTGGGATATTACTGTCCCACTTGAAACTGTAACTTTTGTATGGAAAAGAGTTTCGAACTACAGAAGAAAAAAACAACTTGAAGTCGGGAAATGATTCCAGCAATCTCGGATGTTTTGTATCTAACTAGAATGGTTTTGATAGAGGTGATCGAATAGTTGAAAATTTTCTAGAATATTAAAAGGGTGCTCTCGAGAATATGGGAAACCTTTGAAACAGAAAAACGTGTTTGGATTCGCAGAAGGATTTCAGCAGAAGTTATCCACAAAAACAGGCGATCCAGGAAATTCAACACAACATTTTAAACCAATGAAAATGAGAAGAGATATTTTTAAGTCGATAGAGAACCACCAGAACAGTCAAGATTATTGAAAATCTACGAATCAATAAATTTTTGAAACAGTTAATCTTTTCTCGAAACATCGGATAGTCTGAGATTGATTGAACAGGTTACAATCATGTAGATATATTGTTGACTATGCTCCCCATGGATTCTGTGGTGGACTTTCTTGCTGCCGTTTTTTGTTTCGAATCGCTTCCGAAAGAAAGTTACTGTGACGATTTGAGAGCGACAAAATCCCTTTCCCTATTCTCAATGAAGTACTTTCACACTCTGTGGACAGCGATTTAACAACATTTCAGCTAACGGAAAGTATCCACACAACGTAGCACTATCCTCCGAGGCGATTTTCAGACGTAAAATATTTGAAACAGAAAAAAATTTCTAGAATTTCAGTATAAGAATCACATTCTTGAACGTCCCTTTGACCACATTTATCTTGGTTCCTGTGACAGTTATCGAAAAGTGGTCAACTAACAAAATGATTCTCAAGAAGTCCGCAACATTTTGTTAGTTGACCACTTTTTGTTATCTGTTGCAGAAAGCAAGATAAATTTGATCAAAGCTGTTCCATTTTTTCCTGATTATGTTGTAAACTGAATAAGGATGGCGGTTCTAGATAATAGTCCCTCTTGAAACTGTAATCATTCAATTAAAGAGATTTTTTGAATTTTGAAGTATTTTTCGATAAGATAAAGAGCAATAGTTTTCCTACACAAGTTTCAATGTTCGGAAAAGTTTCAAACTGGAAAATGTTTTCCGGTTTCGTTAGTTGACCGTATTTTGTTACATTATTTTGACAGTTTTACTCTCGGCTAGAGAGTTTGTTGGGAGAATCTGGATTTGCAGTAATAATATGAAGAAGTTTTCCACAAATTGAAAGTAGTAATCACAACAGGAATAATAAAAAGAAAAAGATCTCGAGAATACCGGAAATTTTTGAAACAGAAAACTTTTCTAGGATTTTCAGAAGGTTTTTTTTCCGATAGACGAGTCTAGATCTTTGAAACTCCGCGAAGCAAAAAGTTGTGTAAAACATTAAATACTTTTTCTCGAAAGTTCAGATATTTTGATTGTGAGGTCGATTTAAATTCGGGTATCCTAGACATTTTTTGGGAAGAATATGTACAGTTTCACGGCACAATATCAAATGGAAAACTCCTTTAACAACTTGATAGAGAGATTTTCCCTTTTCATACCCGGTAAACCAGATGAAACACGTTTCGGCATGCCAAGGACTTACTGTTATCCGAAAAGAGTTTCAGACTTCAACAGATGATTGAAACAGTGAAAAGTTCTCATCGAAAACTAAGGAACTTTTTGCGGATCGAAATCCGAACAATGTTGGATTATACATAGAGCGAGAAGCATCGGAAGTAAAAAATCCAGAAATTCTTCGAGAAAATAGAAAAATTTTGAAACAGGTAATTTTTCTCGAAGTTTCAGATTATTTTCATAGAAGGCAAGAAAAACAGGCGAACAAAGAACAGTGAAAAATTTGCATCGAAAGCTGAAGAAGTTTCGGGAAATTCAATCCGAACGGTAAACTGGATTGTACATAGAAATAAATGAAGCTAGTCGACTATCGGTGCCAATGTGGAAAAAAAACCTTTCAAAATTTTTGAAAATTTTGAAACAGAGGTTTTTGGTGGATTTTTCCCATCATTATAGAAAGCAGAAATTCTACCAATAAAAACTTAAACTGAAACTGGAAAAGTTGTTTTTTTTTCTTTTGGAAAACTTGAACATCGTGTGAGAAGTTCTGGAGGCAGTTAAGCCTATTTGAATCCCATAGGCTCCGCCCACTTTGAGCTCTACCTTAAAGTACTCTGGAATTTAAAGTCTTCAGAAAGTTCAAATGTTGAACCTTTTGAACTACATTGAAAAGAACAGATGGACATAAGAAGATGATAAAGATGATACATCTTCAGCTGCCCTGTAAATCATCGAAAACCGTGACATAAAGTGATATAAAAATGATATAGGAAGTGTGATGACACCCGATAGAAAGCGAGGGTGTCATGTGATCATAATTCCTCGGAATTCTAGTTTTTTTTTTCTCTCAATGCTATCACTCAAACCGAGAGAACAGTTCCTATCCGTTATTGGACGCCGGCCAAGCAATGGTGCCGTGTGATGATAAATAGTAGGGGGTTTAAAATAACAGAAAAATGAGAAATTGTGATGTGTTGTTGTCCTAGACCCAACGAAAGGAAGATTTTGGCGAATTATGTGACTAATTTGGGGAAAATTGGAGACTAGTTCCAGTTTTCCACCACATCGGAAATGATGTGTTGATTTTTGAGATCAGCAGTCTCTTTGTTTTCCGCCGCTCCCTCTCCCTTCTCCGGTCGCCGCTCCTCCGCCTCCCCCCACTGTCCTATACGCCTTGCCTCTCCTTCGCTATCGTCCTCCCATGTGGTCTAGTGGTTAGGATTCGTGGTTTTCACCCACGCGGCCCGGGTTCGATTCCCGGCATGGGAAGTTTCTTTTTTGGGGAATTGTTTGGGTTCGGGGATGGGTTTTTAGGCTCGTGAGATATCAAAAATGAGTCTTTTTGAAAGTCAAGAGAGATAAATGCCAAAAAAAAAAAGATAAAAATGGGTCAGCTTCCCCGTATTTATAGAGTGTACGGTGCAATTGGTGAACAAAAAGAATCAAATGCTGAAAATTTGCAAGCACTTTTTGCACGGTGCTGATCAGCTGACTCATTGATGTTTGTTGCAGGAAAAAAGAAGAATGCAAATTTGGGACAAAAGTGGGTTCAACTTTTTTGGTTTCTAGTTTCAAAAGTTTCTGTTTCACTGGATAATAAGAATCCACGATATCCAAAACAGACAGTTCTCCAATTTGACATAGAGCTTCAAAAATTCGTTATCCACGGATACTGTAATTCAAATTTCAGAATTGATTTTTGGATTTTCAGAAACAGAAAAAAAGTTTGCAAAAAACAATGAAGAAAACATCACTTTTGCTTCTAAACCCTAGCAATCTTTTCCGCAAATCTATAAAAGGGGCGGAGTCCTTTAATTTTTTTCAATGCCGTTACGCCTATCATCATCATCATCATGATTTTAACGATTTCGTCGTCGGTGAAATTTGTAGAAAAAGAGGAAGAAGACGTCGTCGTCGTCATGGCAATAAACTTTGCAATAAAATGTGAACGATTAGAAGAGGAAGAGGAGAGGGGGAGAATACCGGAAATTTCGGGGGAATCCCCTTTGATTTTATTGTGTGTTTTTTCGGTGGAGGAAATTGACATAGTGAGATGTTTTTGCTCATATCTTGATTTGTTTTTGTGATGTAATTAAGCTGAGCACAGATTTGAAAATTTCAAAGATGATTACATCGGATAAAAAAGTTTTCAGCACAATACAATTAACGGAGAAACCGTAAAATTTTGACCCAAATGAATCAACACATTTCTGATTAGCGATCCGTTGTTTGCTGATATCTTGTTTTTTTTTCGAGCTACAGCAAATCTAAGCACAGATTTGGAATTCTTGGGGTTGAATCAATCCATTCAAAATCTTGATTGAGTGCATTCACGGTGATATTCGATCACCCATATCTCGGTTTGTTTTTGAGCTAGAGCAAATCTAAACACAGATTTGAAATTCTTGAGTCCGAATCAGGCTTGCTCGGAAAAGAGTTTTCGGAAAATCGGAAAACGAATTTTTTTTCCGAACTTATTTTTCGGAAAAAGTTTTCCGACTAGAAATTTTCCGATTTTTTTTTCGGAAAAATATTTCCGGTCGGAAATTTTCCGATTTTTTTTCTCGGAAAAAACGGAGAAAATCGGAAAATTTCGGAAAACTTTTCAGTTTTGTTTCATAATCTACGAAAAGTTTACAAATTCAATTTTTTTAAGAAGGCTAACTAAGGTTTAAGAACTTTCTATATGATATCGTCTTGAAAACACACTGAAAGCTTTTATGTTTTTGAGAAAAACAATTGTTTTCAAGACGATATCATGTAGCGAGCGTTTGAACCTTGCTTTATAAGGTGCAGTAGGGCGGGGTCGAACAATGGAGTCATGGTGTCATTGAAGATAGATGCACTGGGGGCAAGGAAGAAAAGGGGAAATGCGTTAGAAATGCCTGAAATTTTCAAAATTTCAGAGACTTCTGGTGTTGTTTTTTTCTCGATTTTTCCGACTTTTTTTCGGAAAATTTTCCGACAGAGAATTTTTCCGAAAAATATTTTCGGAAAATTTCCGACCAGTAAAATTTTCCGAAAAAATAAATCGGAAAATTTCCCGTCGGAAAAATTTTCCGAAAAAAGTCGGAAAAATCGGAAAATCGGAATATTCGTTTTCCGATTCCGAGCAAGCCTGGTCCGAATACGTCTGACACACTTGTTTTCAGGGCAAAATGTGGGAAGAATTTTAGTTATCGAAACTACAAATGAAACGAATCAAAACTCTGCAAATTCAGACTCAAAATGACCTGAAACACTTTTGTAACCAAATGAAACACAATTTTGACTCACTCAATCTTTTATTGAGCACTTTAAAAACCTTTTGATACCAGAAAACCCAATAAAAACCAATAAAACCTATGTAACCGTGAGAACAAGAAATTACAACGCACACTTCTCGTGCCGTTGCGCAATCAAGACTGAGGGAAACTGCCTTCAAAAAACCCGAGAGCTTGAATTCGCGCCTCATTTGGTGATTATCGCGCGAGCGCGTTTGCACAGGAATACGGAGGCAATTCGAAAACGAATTGTTCGGCTTTAAGGATGAATTACCAGGAAAATATCGGATCAGAATCCGACATTTTGACCCCAGGCCCTTTCTGGAACCTGCGTTTTCAAAATTCGGATTTTTTCGGAACGGTGCTTAAATTTACGGTGATATTTGACTGGTCATATCTCGGTTGATTAGCAAGCTACAGCGAATTGAAACGCAGAAATGGGATCCTTGGGTATAAATTAGTCCAGTTTAGTCTTATTAGTATCTGTCAAGAGAAAACAGGCCAAAAACTTTGAGTGAGTAGGCGAAATTTTTGAAAAAACAATCACTGTTTCACTGGTATGATGGTGTTCCTGTGCTAAGATTTCAAATGATGTGGAAGCGTAATGTTGAAAATCTCCAGAACTTCAAAGAATCGGGAATTAAGTGAATCTTTGGTTTTCAAAAATATTCTGTTTCAAAATTTTGTTTTAAAACTTTTGAACTCGTGAGATTTATTACATGTAAGATGTTGTGAGCTTTCAACAAGAAACCATTCATTACAGAGAAAAGAAAACAGTGCCATCTCTATCTACATGGCTCGATTTCTGGCTTCCTCGTTCTTCCTATCCTCCTTTTTCTTCTTCAGCAATTCGTAGTAGTCGGAGGGAAGGGCGAGACCTTTCTGAAAATATTTAGAAATATATTGTGTTTGTCGGACGAAGGAGGTCTAGTAACTAAAAACGAAAGTAGGACCAGACGAAATTTCAAGAATAGAAGTAAGATTTTGAAACAGTAAAACTTCAAATTTTCAGTCGATTTTCGAAAAAAATGTTTTCGGTTTCACATGATTTTTATCGCATTTTGAATCAAAGTCAAACTGGTGGCTTTCACAAATTTCTGTTTACTGATATTGCTTTCATAATTTTCATAATTTCTCACCATATAAACTCTCTCCCCTGGCTTCAACTTTCCCTTCCTCGTTTTCTTTCCGATTACAATATCGTAGTTGCTGAACCACATCCAGTGGACGAAGATGGCCAGGGACGTTAGGCATACTGTAAAGAAAGCGAAAATTCAAGCATCTGAGGATCTAAGAATCTTCAAAATTCAAGAATCCTAGAATCCAAGAATTCAATGGAATCCAAGAATCCCCAGAATATTCAGAATCCCCAGAATCCTGGAATCCAGGCACTTTCAGATTTGAAAATTCCTGGATTCCAAGAATCTTACCATACAACACTGCTCCTAATAGAATCCTCTGACTCGTCGATTCGAAATCTATCATTTTTCAAGATTACATTTTCCCAAAGTTTCCAAATCCTCAAAAATCCACGACAGTTTTCTGAAATTTCACGGTATTTTTCAAACTATTATTCGCCCCCAGCTTTTGAAATGAGAAGATGAGAGAACAAATAATTGGGCTGATGACTTTTTTCACTTTTTTTCTCTACCCACTCTTACTTTTCCGTACTCTCTCGTCTAGAGTCTAGTTTTCGAGAAAAAATTCGACATATAAACAGAACGAAAACTATCTGATTCAAAGTTTTCGTTACGTATCGAGAATGATTTTACTTATATTGATTACATTACTATTGGTTTATTTGTTTGATCTACTTTACTGGAAACGGAGAAATTTACCGCCCGGTAAGAAATTTGGATTCTTGGATTCTGCGGATTCTGGGGATTTCTGGATTCTTGGATTCCATGGATTCTAAGGACTCTTACAATCTGAGGATTGCTGGATTCCATTTTCAGGACCCCCTCCTCTCCCAATCATTGGAAATCTCCATTTGATGACAGATGACGTCAAGCCGGGATACAAAATGTATCAAAATTTGAAGTGAGTTTGGTTTTAGTGTAGAAGCACATTTCGGATCAATTTAGGAAAAAGTTCAAATCTTCTTTGAGAATATTTAGAAACAGTAAAAAATTTCAAAATTTTTCGAAAAAAATACAGTTTCAAAAGTTTTTCAAGTTTCCAGAAGCATAAAGTTGAATACTAATTCTTTCCATTTGGTATTTCATGAAATAGTAAAAAATTGTTTCCAGAGACCAATACGGACCTGTGTTCACCTTCTGGCTGGCTGGTCTTCCCATGGTTACTGTCACCGATTGGAAGTTGATCAAACAACATTTCATCAAGGATGGGGCGAACTTCGTGGGACGGCCCGAGTTTCCGATTAATATGGAGGTTCGGAGTGAGTTTTTCTTTTTTGGTGGGGAAACAATTGTACTGTTTCAAGACGACGGATAATAATCGATGTAAAGCGTTTCTTATTAATACCTTCAAGTTCATTGTGTCTAGTCGTTTGAAAATGCAATTTCGAAGGATCTGATGTACATATATTTCCTCAAAATTGTTCATGTGGATTGTTCATGTTCAAAATTGTTCACCAGAAATCAAAAACTTCGTTAGTTCTATACGATCTTGCAACCTGGAAAAGTTTAAATAGTTGAAAAATTTCACTGTTTCTAAAGCATTCCTCATATGGTGTGAATTTCGAAAACAGCAATGGAATGGCCATATTTCTAGAAATTCTCGATTCTTCCAGAAGGCGCCTACGGAATCATTGAATCGCATGGAGAGCGATGGGTTCAACAGAGAAGGTTCACATTGCATGTACTCAGGGATTTCGGGTTGGGGAAGAATCTGATGGAGGAGAAGGTAGGTGTATTGTTGATAGCCTTTGTTTGGCTAGCTGGGATTTTTAGAGGAAATTTGAGAAGTTTCTTGATGGTTTGAAACTCCACTCAGAGGTGCAATAGTATTTTTTAAATCGACTTTTCTTTTGAAACAGTTTTGAAACAGAAAAACTATTCTCCCAGGCCTCTTGATTTTTTCAAAAACTACCTCCACCTGTAGATCTGGAGTCTGTGCCTCATGTTCAGGGTCGTCGGTCCTTTTTCTGCAGATCTGAAGCCACAGACAGATTTTTGCGTTTGTCAATAGTGAAGATGGGCTGTAACAGAAATAACAACTGAAAAGGCTTGCTTTGGGCTGAAATTTTTGACCTATGAAAACACGCGCGAAAACGTTTGCCTCAATGAAAAAGGCTTTGGAGTCAGTGAACGGATAACAAACAGACACACAGACACACAGAACTTCGCGTTTATATAATAGCCACCTTGATACTGGACTACCAGTGAATATTCATAAAAATCGACATGAATTCAAACTATCCTTGAAACGGCAAACTTTTATTCCACAACTTTAATTTTTTAGGTTCTCAGCGAAGTGATCGCAATGATCGAGAGTATCCGAAAGAGCAAGGACGATGTGGATATGCAGAGTGTGTTCGATGCTTCTGTAGGATCTGTCATCAATAATTTGTTGTTTGGGTATCGATACGATGAGGTGAGAGGGGCTCTAGAGATTCCAGACCATCATTGTAGTTACGGAAGTAACGGGGTGGTCCACTGAACTTATTATTGAGAATTTCGCTTCTCAAGAGGTAGAGATTTCTATCTGAATGGAAGTTCTAGACCATCTCTGACATCTAATGCTCATTCTTAGCCTGATTTTCAGACCAATATGGAAGAGTTTTTGGAACTGAAACGTCTCATGGCAAAACATTTCAAACAAACTGCCGAACCCATCGGAGCAATGCTCATTATGTATCCCTGGATCGGAAACTTACCGTTTATGGGGAAATATAAGAAAAGTGAGTATGCGTTGATACAGTGCTATTAGGAAACCCAAATTCAGCGAAATTTAAGGGGATGGTTTGAAACAGTACGTTTTTTCTGTTGGTAACTACCTTTGAAAGTTGCCTATTTTTCCCTAGTTCAGTAAACAAGCGGTGTCCAATTTCTCATTTCTTACAGTAATCACCGACAGCTGGTCAACTCTTCTGAGAATGTTCCGAGCGCAGGCGGAGGAGAAGTTGAAATCGATTGACTATGATTCGGAAGGATATTCGGATTATGTGGAGGCGTTTTTGAAGGAGAGAAAGAAGCACGAGAATGAGCCGGACTTTGGAGGTTTTGAGTGAGTTTTGAGGTTTTCAGGCTCCGCCCACTTTATAAATACCGATTTCTACCGAAAAGAGCATTGGAAAGCGTTATGCCTTCGGAGCATCGAAAACTTTGAAACCGAAAATCTTTTCGAAAACTAAAGGAATGGTTCGGTTTTTATGCCCGCCCCTACCCCTTGAATAACTTTTTTCCCTACTGGACCTTCTGCTTTTATAATTGGGGATTGCTCAAAAGTTTCAATTCCGTACTTTTGAATGGTCAGAGTACTGTAGACATTCTCGGAATTCCAAAACTTCTGCAGTCAGCTCTAGTTTGCTCATTCTTGCTGAACAGATGCCGGAATTTGAAAAATGACCGACCTAAAAGAAGAAGAAAAACAATCACTTTTATACTAGCACCAAACCGGAAAAGATTTCCGTGAAACTGCAATATTTTGGAGTTTCTGTATCGAGTTGCAGTCGGCTATAGGAAACTATAGGAAGGAATAATTTTGGCAACAATCTCATTAAACGAATTCAAAACATCAGGAAGTTTCGAAACAGTAATTTTTAAACATGACTGTTAATAAGATCTCGGACTTTCAAACTTTCAAATTTCCCATATGAAACAGTGAATTTTCTAGAATGGAACAGCTGGACAGTGTATGCTTCGACTTGTGGGTGGCCGGAATGGAGACGACATCGAACACTCTCTACTGGTCACTTCTCTATGTTCTTCTGAATTCAGAAGTACGTCGAAAAGTGTACGAGGAACTGGATACGGTAGTCGGAAGTGATCGGATTATAACCACCAGCGACCGACCGAAACTCAACTATATCATGGCTACCTTGAATGTGAGTCTTATTATCTGTTCGCTAGAAAATTTCTCTTCTTATCAGGAGTCCCAACGCTTGGCCAACCTTCTCCCAATGAACATCTCTCGCACCACTGCTTGTGATGTGGAAATCGGAGGCTACCGTATCCCCAAAGACACCGTAATCACTCCGCAAATCAGTTCTGTCATGTATGACCCTGAGGTTTGAATCTCTTCCAATCCCTTCCCTCTTAAAAAAAGACGACTTTCAGATCTTCCCGGAACCCTACGAATTCCGTCCGGAACGATTTCTGGAGCCGGATGGAAGTTTGAGAAAAGTGGAAGAACTCGTTCCGTTCTCGATCGGAAAACGACAGTGTCTGGGCGAGGGATTGGCGAGAATGGAGTTGTTCTTGTTCTTCGCCAATTTGTTCAACAAATTCCGCATCGATTTCCATCCGGAGACTCCGCGACCGAGTGTGGAGAAGGATTTTGGGATAACCATGAAAGCGAGGAACTATAGAGTGGTGATCAAGGAGAGATGTTGATTCAAATTATTTCGGTTTCTGGAAATTTCTAAAGTTGATACGATTTCAAAATGAAAATTAGCCGATGTAGTTTCAGGGTGGTTGTAAGGGAGAGATTCTGATTCTAACTCTCCCTCCAAGGCTCCGCCCTTTTTTATGCTTTGTATACGGCAAACACAAGCGACACGCGGGGTTTGTGTCGTGTCGCCAAAAGAAATAGTGTGCTAATAGAAGAGAGTGCAGAAGTTATTTTTTCGTTGTTCTGTCTATTTCTCTCTTACTCTCTAGGAAGTGTATTTATAAGACGGCCTGAATGAAAATAAATCAGTAAATTTTCGAATAAGATGATTCTTGTGATTCTGACTACTTTAATCCTACTGTACCTGTTTAATCTGTTCTATTGGAAGAGAAGGAATCTACCGCCAGGACCGATTCCATTGCCTTTGGTTGGAAATTTACATCTCTTCAATGAGAGCATCAAACCGGGATACAAGCTGTGGCAGAAGTTGAGGTATAGATCAAATGGTTGTTAGTTTTTGAAACCGAACATGTTGCGTAGTATTGTTGAGATGCTAGTAGCGTAATCAAAAAGAAGCTTGAGAATTTGAGTATTTTTTGAAACCGATTTTTTTTTTGCTTCTCTAGACATCAATATGGAGACGTGTACACATTCTGGATGGCTAACCTGCCTATTGTCGTTGTGACGGACTGGAAGTTGATCAAACAGCATTTCATCAAGGACGGAGGAAATTTTGTGGGACGACCAGAGTTTCCGATTGATATCGAGATTAGGAGTGAGTTTTTTTTTTGGTGGAGAAATATTTTTACTGAGAGGTGCAAGGGGAAGGTTTGGATTTCGGAAGTCCAGTCCGTGATCTATTCGATTTCCATTATCTTTAAAGTTTAAGGATTCTAGACCACCACCCATCAGGATACCTGTTTCAGGGTACCTCTAAGAATTTTCTATAAATTGGCTCATTTATAGAGCAGAACCAGGGCTTTCGAATGTGCTGTGTTTCTGATTCCGCAAAGTTTTAGAAGTCGAAATACATGCTCTGAAGGATACTATTTCTCACCATTCCTATCTTTTGAACGGGGGGTACACCATCTTTCGAAGCCTGTATCTCGACTTCTCGATGTCTTCACAGGTAGCCAATTATCACATTCGAAAGCCCTGATTCTGCTCTATAAATGAGCCAACCCTAAAACGGTGTTCCTCGTCAACGATCATAGAAGGTCATCCCTATCATGTTAGAGGAGCTGCCTAGAATCTCAGAGCTTGGTTTTCTAGGCCACATTGCATCAGTAAAACATTGATCTGAAAGTTCACAACGTTTTCTGTTTCAACCAACCAACGTATAGATTCTTCGATTTTTGAGCGTAATAAGGTTGTAGCCGGTCGCATTTTCAGACCAACATGCATGAATTTCTGGACCTCAGAGATCGAATGACCAGACATTTCAAAGTGTCAGGAGAGCCCATCGGAGTGCTGGTCGGCATGTATCCATGGCTCGGACACTTTCCATATTTCAAGGGATACAAGAAGGGTGAGCAATTGTAAAGGGTAGCCATCCATTCTTACACACTATTTCGCAGTTGTCACTGACAACTGGCAATGTCTTCTGAAAATGTTCCGATCGCAGGCCGAGAAGAAGCTGAAATCGATTGACTATGATTCGGAAGGATATTCGGATTATGTGGAGGCGTTTTTGAAGGAGAGAAAGAAGCACGAGAATGAGCCGGACTTTGGAGGCTTTGAGTGAGTTTTAAGTCATCAGACTCCGCCCACTTTTTGTATTCTCATAGAAAATCTATTATGGCCATTTATGGTTGCATTTTGCACATTGAACACTAAAGAATTTCGGAAAATAAATCAAAAAACTTTGAAACCGAAAGTTTATTTTTTCTAGAATGGAACAACTGGACAGTGTATGCTTCGACTTGTGGGTGGCCGGAATGGAGACGACATCGAACACTCTCTACTGGTCACTTCTCTATGTTCTTCTGAATTCAGAAGTACGTCGAAAAGTGTACGAGGAATTGGATACGGTAGTCGGAAGTGATCGGATTATAACCACCAGTGATCGGCCGAAACTCAACTATATCATGGCTACCTTGAATGTGAGTCTTATTATCTGGTTCCAAGAGTTGTAGTGAACAGTGAATTTCGAAATCTCTAGAAAGTTGACCCAATATATTCCTTAGGAGCAAAATTGTCTGCCGTAACGAAGAACTTCAGTTCCCAATAGCACTTGAAACTTCCCAGAAACTGTGGTTCTTAATTGAGCTATAATTTCGTTGAACGAATTCGAATCCCGCTAAGCTTTTTGTCGTTCGATATATATTTTTGTTTCAATTGAGAAATTACCTTAAAAATAGATGGACTGCAAAAGAAAAATACGGTTTCATTGGAAGCAGGTCTGAATTTTCGTTTTTCTTTGATCGTTGACTTTAGTCGATATCCGATTTCAATGATTTTATGGTTGGAGTATAATCGGAATTCATGACTGATCCAGTGGTTGATAACCCCGATTTCTAGGAATGCCAACGTTTGGCCAACCTTCTCCCGATGAACCCCTCCCGTACCACCACCGCCGATGTGGAAATCGCAGGCTACCGTATCCCCAAAGACACCGTAATCACTCCGCAAATCAGTTCTGTCATGTATGACCCTGAGGTTTGAATCTCTTCCAATCCCTTCCCTCTTAAAAAAAGACGACTTTCAGATCTTCCCGGAACCCTACGAATTCCGTCCGGAACGATTTCTGGAGCCGGATGGAAGTTTGAGAAAAGTGGAAGAACTCGTTCCGTTCTCGATCGGAAAACGACAGTGTCTGGGCGAGGGATTGGCGAGAATGGAGTTGTTCTTGTTCTTCGCCAATTTGTTCAACAAATTCCGGATCGATTTCCATCCGGAGACTCCGCGACCGAGTGTGGAGAAGGATTTTGGGATAACCATGAAAGCGAGGAACTATAGAGTGGTGATCAAGGAGAGATGTTGATTCAAATTATTTCGGTTTCTGGAAATTTCTAAAGTTGTTATGATTTCAAAATGAATATTAACGCTCCTCTTGCCACACTCTCAAAGAGAAAGTAAGAAGTTTCCCAGGTCACAAAGCCATAAAAAACCCCCCTCAATTCGATTAGCACACCGTCCATAAAAGCTTTCCCCATGTCCCCTGTCTCTATTCACACAATGCCTTCTTCTTCTTCCATCCTTCTTCCCTTACTCCTTTCGTTGGCCTCTGCTCAAGAGCTCTTCCTCCATAGAACCCACGGCGTCCATCATGGACGCATGGACTGGGAATCCGAGCACTGGGCCAACAACTTCATCGACACTGCCAAGGCGATGGTCTACGAGAGAGGCCACATTGTGCATTGGTTCAATCCCGATTTCGTTTTCGAGTACTGCAACGGGGTGACGGTGAATAGAGGTACGAGACTTCGGCTAACAATGTCCTCTACAGTAACCTGCCAAAACCATTCCAGAAGAAGCGGCCAAGTACCTAGACGATCTGCCAGCCGGCACCTCCCTCAAGACATCCCTCACTTCTTCCTACTTCCATGGGGACTACCTCGAGGCTCGTTTCACTCTCCTCTTCCATCACGCTCAAAAGGACTCGCCGACGTATGATGTCAGTCTTCAGGTCAACAAGAGGACCAACAAAATGGTCAAAGCGAGTTTGAATAATTGTGGAGATTTGTGAAGAAGAGATAATAAAGATTTATGAGCATCAATCCTTCTGGACTTTGAAAACTTTTTCGCTGTTTCTAAAGCGGGTCATTTAGATCATTGTCACAATCAAAGTACTTCTTCATTTACCGAGCACATACCGTAAAACCGGTAATTGAAGCACACCTGCAATAGAAGCACACTGAATTGCTCGTTTTTCTGGCTTAATGACAAAGAAATAAATGTTCATTGCAATTCAGAAAAAAAAATATGAATCAGATTATCTGTTTGAACTTTTGTGCCCCGAAAAACAAGGGATCGCAAAATAAAGGGGCCTCCTGTGATCTTCGGAGGCCCCTTGAAAAATAGAAGCACATGTGCCTCTATTACAGGTTTTACTGTATTCTTGGATTTTCGTCTTGCCAAATGGATGGAGGCTATTAGCGGATTATCAAAATTGCAACTTTTAATTCCTAGTTTTGATGAAACAGAAACTTCAACAAAAAAAAATCACTGCTTCATTCTTTACAAAGAGAGAGAAAATGGGGAGAATCGAGTGGAGAACAAAGAAGAATTGTCGATGAATCCAAAACCCAAAAAATCATTGGGTCAAAAGAGGGACCACATTGATGTTGTAATTCTGCGAGTTGGTGTGATGAAGGTCGGAGAACGTCTGCTCGGCGGTTTTCTTTTTGTCTGGGTGCTGAAAAAGGGGTTAGGGTTTTATAACAAACGTCATATCTCGGAAACCAATAGAGCTATCAAAAATTTGTCACTTGCAAAAATATAGAAATTTAAATTTCCTACATTTTTGCAGTTGACAACTTTTTGATAGCTCTCTTGGTTCTTGAGATACACACGCATAAAGTTTTAAAAACTTCAAAGCATCATATCTCAAAAAGGAGCTTAGTTCAAAAAAAGTTGTCAACAGCAAAAATGTGTAGAATTTTCTTTTCTACATTTTAGTAGTTGACCACTTTTTTCTAGCTCTTTTGGTTCTTGAGATACGAAGTCTCAAAGCCGAGTGAGATAGTGTCCCAGCTGTTGAATATTCAAAAAATGTCTACTGTTTCAATTTTTCAAAATATAAAATCCAAATTTTCTAAACCCCGCCTCCCTTACCGCCGCAGTAATGATAACCAATTTATCATGTTTCGCCTCTCCGTTCTCTCTCAAAATGTTTATCTGCGCATCGCGATCCGTCTCAATGGTGCCAAACACTGGATTGATGCTGAACAACATGTTGTCCGAGCACTTGACCATGAAGGCGATCCGTTTTCCTGTGGAGTTCTTCACCCGGACATGTTTGAGACCTCCGATGGATGAGAAGCTCATCTCGTGGGGGATGACTCGAACGTTGGTGTAGGACACTTTATGGCTGCTTTCTTTCTTGTCGGAGGCGAGCTCTTTGAGCGATGGGTTGACGGCGTCCTGCGCGGCCTTTTGGTCGGCTAGAATCGCGGCTTGCACTTTTCTCTGGAATAGTTCAATGAAGCAGAGTTGCTGACCAGTCGTGAATCGAAAACTTTCATAAAAGTTTACGGTTTCAGAAAATATTTGAAACTGTATTATTTTTTTTTCTAAAATCATCATGTTTTCTTTTCACTACTCACATTCCCACTGCTCTTTGGATTCGACTTCAACTTGTACGACTTTCCCGACTTGGATTTTCCCGATCTGCTCGATTTTCCTGACTTTGAGGATCGGCTCGATTTTCCGGATCTGGTGCTGGTGGATCTTCCGGATCTTCCACTACGACTAGATTTTCGGGATTTTCGCGTGGACTGAAAAAAAGGAATGGAGAGACATAGTGCCTTACAGACTGAGGAAGTATAAGTCAAGAACCGGCACTGCCAGAAAAAAGTTGTCAACTGCGAAAATGTAGAAAATTGAATTTTACACATTTTTGCAGTTGGCAACTTTTTGATATCTTTTTTGGTTCTTGAGATATACGCAAAGAAAGCAATCCAACAGACTAAGGGCAATTTGAAAGTGCCGTATCTCAAGAACTGGCACAGCAAGAGAAAAGTTGACAACTGCAAAAATGTGGAAAATCAAATTCTACACATTTTTGCAGTTGACAACTTTTTTCTAGCTCTTCTGATTCTCGAGTTACCACGCCGCAAAGTACCGAGAGAGACGCAGAGAAGTCGGCGCGCTCTCGTTTCTCTGCGTCTCCTCTCTCTCTCTCACCTTGTGCGACTTTTGCGTCTTCCTCTGTTGATTCGAACGTTTCGCCGTGGCGCATTGAAACAGAACCGTCGACAGTGAGACGGCGTTGACGACGAGCAGCAAAATGAACGCAAAGAACATCTTGATTTCGAGGACGGGTGGAGAAAAATCGATTATTGATTTTTTTTTCAGTCGAAATTTTCGATTGGAAAGTTTTTTTTCGAATTTCCACATGTCAAGGTGTCTAGGCTAGTTCAGGGTGCGGCGAACGTGAAACATCGAGGTTTTCAAAAAATTTATTTTCAAAGATTTTTCAAAAAAATCGATCGATAATCTGCGATAAATGAAGTCTTCTGCTTCTGGAACGACTGGGACGGCTGGCGCGCCTTCGCAACTTTCGACGACGTCTGCGGCGGCAAGTAAAATTGGAGGAGAAGACGGAGATCGTTCCACGTAAGCAAGCGCGCTCTATTCAGAGGTTTTGTTTCGGTGGAGCGCGTTTGCACAGAAACTAGTTGATAAGAAGATCACATTGAATTTCAAACCGAAGAGCTGAATTTTTGATCTACTAGCGCTAAAAATGCGCCAAAAGTGAAATGGAGCGCATCTTCAATTACTATCACAGTTCTCGCACAGAAAACGCGCTCCAACTGATTCTTCCCCTGATGCAAAAACGCTCCGCCGAAAATTCTCGAATGTTCGCAATAGAGCGCACATTCTGCAGACTCGCTCCCCCATCGCTCTACGGATATGTGACCGCGCCGCGGATTTCGACGATTCGTCGTCCGAGAACAAGCAAAAATATCGAGGCTCTTCGCAAGAAAGTGGTGGGTTTTGATTTTGCAGTTTGATTACTGTGGAAATTTTGAAAAAATTCCGATTTTTTCTTTCGAAAAAAAAAATTTTCGGTTTCAGAATCTTCCCGAATCTTAATTTTTTCAGAAAAACGACTTGATCTTCGGCGCCGGCGGCGTCGGCGTGGCCATCGTCGTCTCCTCGCTGTTCTTCTTCCTGGCATTCATGTCGTTTCAGGGAAAGACACTCTTCGTCCCGATTCCCGATTTCAAGAATCTTCTCGTCAAGAAAAACAATGGAAATGAATAAAATTAAACAACTTTTATTTAGATAAACAAAACACATCCTTTTTCAACTTTTCTGATAATAATGAGCTGTGGGTGGGGAATCAAGAACTTGAGCACTTCTTCGTCTGATCCTGGAATCGAGAATGTTCCACATACGCTGCCGATGATCTGTAATATTTTGTAGTAGAGATCAACGGAAATGCGATTTTCGCTATTTTCTTGCACGGCAAATTTTTCGAAAATTTCCCTACACTGTATAATCCATCTCCGAAAGCCCCAGCAATTCCCGTCAAGTCCATTTCCTCCACCACATCCATCACGCAGGACTCAAAATGGGCGGAGCCTTTCAGCCAGTCACGAATAGTCAGAATTCCCGCAGTATTGATAGACTGAATGGTGAGTTGGAAAAATTCAAAGTGCAGAAATTTATCGAAATCGGAAACTCGAAAAACGCCCATTTCCTTCATATTGAGTCCATCGGCCATCCGGAACTGCTCAGTTTCCATCAGCTGGTTGAAACCTTGAAATGGCTTGTCTTCATCGAACCAAAACGTTTCGAGAACTTTCGGTTTGAAAAGTTTCAGAAATTCCAGAGCGATTGATTCATCATTGATTATGAGCCATGCCAATCTCGCGTGAAGAAGATGCCCGATGCTCTGAAGATGCTCCAGAAGTTTCAGCGCCACAAGCACATTGCTAGACTGAAGATTGAACGAGAATGTGTCGATTCTCGTGTTCACCGGCGCCAGAATGCGCGACAAGTCGGCGAGCGCCAAATTCAAAAAATTTTCTGGAATTGTCGTCGAAACATTCTCGCTCTCCACTGTACAGTAGTCCTCATCGTCAGGATTCTTCTGATAGCTCACAAGAGTTCCTTCGATTTTTATCTGAATGATTCCGTCTGTGAAATTTCTAATCTCGAATTCTCGAATTTCCGCCGGATTTCGAGTTCGGATCTGGCGAAGTTTCCGCGACACTTTTTGCGTCGCCAATCTGAAATAAATCGGGGAGTTTTCTAGGCCACAGAATTCAAATTTTTACCGACTCTTCACATCCAACTTTTCTACGACTTTCACCAGAATCTCATTCGGCAAATCCATCAACTTCGGATGCACTGGATTCAACCTGAAATTCATCGATTCAATTTTTTTTCGAAAATGAGATCAAGATTCCCACCTTTGATCATAGCTCAAATCAAGATTTCCATGCAAAAATCGATAGTATTGGGCCTCATAATCGACGTAATTAAAATTCTCGTCGTCGATCGCTTTGCAGAATGTCTTGTATGCTTCAAACGGGTCTCGTTTGGCCAGCGCATCGTACAAGATGAACGCGCGAATCGTGCGCTCGTCATGGGGAATTCGCTCAGTCATTATTACCTGAAAATCGGGCAAAAGAATTGTAAAAAATGGAAAAACAGAAATTCTAATTTTTGGAGGTTTTTCGAGACATTTCCCGACTGTTTTCGCGGAGACATCAAGAACAATTGATTAAAAAATCAGATTTCATGGATTTAGCGTTTTTACTCCGAAATTTTGCGATGTTTCAAGAGGAAAAGCAAAAGAAAATCAGCGAAAAAGCTTGCCACGTTTTGCGCGTAAGGTCTGCTACTTGGTACGCAAATTGCGTACTCAAGCTTTGACCGTAAGAATTTAAGTCGAAATTTGTTGAATTTCGTTAATTTCTCAAAAAATTATTCTAAACTGTGTTAGTTTTTGCAAGGAAAATTGATGGAAACAAAATTGAATAGGTTCACAATAATTTTTCACTTGAAAACTACTCCAAGTTTCTTGAAAATTGTGTTTCTTTAGTGTTGCCAGCAAGCATGCGCCTTTAAAGCTACCGTACTCCGGCCAGCTCATTTTTCCGCGGAAAATGTATTGATCTCTCCTACTTTTCGTTTAACTCTCCCTGCAATTCACCTTTTTTCCACGAATCTTTCCCGATTTTCAGTCAATAATGCTCAAACTGGATCCAAAGTCGAAACACTCGCTTCGCACCTACATCATGTACGACGCGTTAGCCCAACGGCCACCGTTTGAAGGCTACAAATCATTCTGCAAAGTGATTGGCGACGAGAATTACGACTACGTCGATTATGAGATTCAGTACTATCGATTTTTGCACGGAAATCTCGATTTCAGCTATGATCAAAGGTGGGAATTCGAATTTCATGCAGAAAAGACATTTTTGAATTTCAGCTTGAATCCAGTGCACCCGAAGTTGACGGATTTGCCGAATGAGATTCTGGTGAAAGTCGTGGAAAAGTTGGATGTGAAGAGTCGGTAAGAATTCGAATTCCGTGGCCTAGAAAACTCCCCGATTTTTTCCAGATTGGCGACGCAAAAAGTGTCGCGGAAACTTCGCCAAATCCGAGCTCGAAATCCGGCGGAAATTCAAAATTTCACTATGAAAGTGACCGAGGATCACAAAATCGAGCTGGAAATCGAAGGAAAAACTGTGGTCTACTCGAAAAGTGCCGGCGATGAGGACCATTGTTCAGTGGAGTACGGGAATTCCAAGAAGTCTCAAATCGCTGAGAACTATTCGAAATTGGCGCTCGCCGATATGGCACGAATTCTGGGGCCGGTGAACACGAGAATCGACACGTTGTGGATCAAGCTGGAGTACTACGACGCCGTCGAGTATCAGAACCGTCTCGAGCACTTTCAGGACATGGTTATAAAGACGGAAGATCGCTTGTGCGTGAGAAATGTGCATTTCGAAGTCGAATCAGGCGACATTTGTCTGCAATTTTTGGCATTTTTCGAGCCGAAAGTTCTGGAATCGTTTTCGTTCAATGTCCAGCCGGATTCTTTGAATTTGCAACTTTTGATGGAAATGGAGCAGTTCAAAATGGTCAAGAAGGTGGATTTGAATCTGGAGGGCATTCTCGCACTTTCCGATTTGGAGAAATTTCGAAACTTTGAAAATTTCTCCCTCGCTATTGAATTAATCGATGCTGCGGGCATTCGGAGGATTCGAGACTGGCTGGTAGGCTCCGCCCACTTTCAGTCCTGTGTGATCGATGTGATAAATGATATCGACGTCGATGAAGTCTCCGCAGCCATTCAAGAATCCAATGAAGTGCTGGAGTTCGCGATCTCGATCAGAAATAATTCGATTTCCGTAAAGAGAAAGTGAACAAATAATTTATTGTTTTATGCATTTAATAATATGAATATAAAGCCGATTTTCGTGTCAAAAAAGAAGAGATGTTGCAAAAAGAGATCATTGTGAGCTTGACGAGGGCTGTGACGTGGATTCCAGTGTCGCTGTGGTCTCCTGAACGCGCTCCTTTATGTCGCCGTATTTCACGCGTTTCGGGAAGAATTCTGGAAAAAAATTGAGTAAAAATTTAGATCTGGAACACTTCCAAATCCCCTAGATGCTCTTTTTTTCGAATTTCTCGCCAAAATCTACCTTTCAACGCTCGAAACTCGGACGTCGCGATGTACTTGGCCAGCGCGTCGTATTCCAGCACGGGCGGTCCTTTGGTGTTGCTCGTTGATTCTCGCAGAATTTGACGCATGAATTCTTCCTGAAATTCGGGATTTTAGGCTCTGAGAAACCATGAATTTTTGAAATTTTGACATAGACGATTTTTCGAATTTTCATGAATTTTTCGAGGGTTTCGGGCGTTCTAGACGGTTTTAAGTAGCTTTTTCAGCTTTTTTAGCTATTTGGATATAGAAAACCTCAGTTTCTAGAGTTCTGGGTCATTTTTAAGTTTTTAGCTGTTAATTCGAATTTTCGCATTTTTCTCGATTTCTTTCGGACTCTTGCGCTTACCAGCGCCTTCGATAAGATGTACATGCCGCTCTCATCAATTTCCATCTCGTCTCTCGCCGCTTTTGTCTGCTCAACGATGAAATCCAGTGGGACGATGACGGGCGACGGGTAGGAGGTGCACAAACTGACATCATCGGGGATTAGCGGTCCTGATGACTCCATGACTGCAGAAATATAATTTTTAAATTAGTGTTTAAGAAGAAGTGGGAGAAAACTGCGAGAAAAACGAGAAAAATCATGAAAAATGATTGAAAATGGAAAAAATGAGAAAGAGTGTGTGAAAAGAAGAGATGCTGAGAAGACCGAGAGATGCAAGCGCGCTCCACGGAGAAGGCGAAAATTGGCGGAAACTCAGATTTTCAAATTTCTTGCTATAGATATTCGGTGCAATTTTTTATTTTGGAAAGTTTCGATGAAATTTTCGAATGTTTTTGGTTAATTTTTATAAGTTTTGAAAAATTCAGAGCTGCTTAAACCCTAGAAATCCATAAAAATTAGCGAAAACCACCTAAAACTTGGATAGTATTAATTTTCTAGGTTTAGAAATTGAAATCGAGTTTCAAACTGAGTCTCCGTCAGATTTTTCAACTAATTTGTCAAGTTTGATAGATTGAAATAAGCAAAATCAATTACTCAATACCTTTTCAGAAGTTTTCATTGATTTTTGGTTTAAAAAACCACTGAAAAATGCCAGAAATCGTTGAAAACTCCTAGCTGCTCAAGTTTTCCATATTTTTCCAGTTTTTGTGCTCGAATTTACAGTTTTCTTCTTTTTAAATAATGTTTAGGCCATTTTTTATCGATTGCCATATTCCAACATCAATTTTCCGTGAAAACAGACTCGAAGCTCCGCCCCTTTTTGGCTCCATTTCTTCTGACAAATTTTTCTTCCCATTTTCAACTATTTTTGTCCCTCGATTTTTCTTGAAAACAGAACGCGACTTCTCTCAAAAAAAACGGAATATTGTGTCTCCCTCTATATATGTTTTTTTTCTCGAAAATCGGCGGTCTCCTCATCCTTCTCTCTTCCTTTCCGTCTCCCTTCGTCTGGTCTCGCCATTTTTTCGCCTCAATCTCTTATCGAGACGTCGTTTTTCTTTTTTTTTTTGCCGGCTTGCTTTTGCCGTTTTTTTTTGGGATGTTTTTTGCTTCCCTCATTTTCTTCTCCTAGTTCTTCTTCGTTTTCGACTTCTTATATAGAGAATTAAGACGAAAAGCAAAAGGGGATGAAAAATGAGAAGAATCGACACGGACAGGGCATCGTCGACCATGAGTTTCTGAATTTCCAGTGTTTTCTGTTTTCAGACAGATTTCTAGATAGTTTTGATGGCTCTGTTGAACAACGAAAATCAAGAAATGTAGGCGTCAGGCTCATTGGGGTCGTTTTCAACACTGAATCCGGGTTTCAGGCTCCTAATAAACTAAGGGGAGTGTCAGGATCTTGAATGGAGACCTCCTAAAGTTCCGAAACAGACATCTAGTTGAACTGACCATCTGCTGGCTGTTAAGGAGCATCATCGACCGGGTTCTCCTCTTTGATATCCTCCAATTGAATCAACACATTCGTTCCTTAAGTTCCGAGCAGTCCATATTCAATGGAGCCAATGAACAGCGGTCATATTCTGCACGCAATGTCTGACAACGAAGGAATTTCTTTAAAAAATTTTCCGTTTCTGCAGTTCCTCTAACAGTGCTGACAAGACATCACCTCGATGATTGTGTCGATTCGTCTGAATTGTCCCTAGTTTTCGAAGAGCAGTCAATACTTTATAGAGCCAATGAACATCAGTCATATTCTGCACGGAATTTCTGACAACGAAGAAATGTCTACAAAACTTTTTTTCCGTTTCTGCAGTTCCTCTAACATTGTTGACAAAACATCATCTCAATTGTCATTCATTTTGAATTTTCAAAATTGTCCTCAGTTTTCGAAGTACTTTGCCGTTAGATTCGACGGCAAGTTTAGTACCCAAAAAGCTCGAAGGAACTGGGTACGTAGATTGTCAGCATTCGAAATGACTCGAAATCGGCCTTCCTGAAACCGGCTGACCTTCCAGTTCTTAGAATTGCGAAGACTGTTTCGGAGCTCTAGAGCGTTGTCTACGGTTCCTCCCAAGTGCATGTTGATGGCGTCTGACTCAGGATGTTTTCTAGATTCCCTAGCTTCCAGGGAATCGTAGGATTTCTTAAGGGTTCTAGATGGTTCCGCATTCCAGTCAGGTCGACTCCAGTGGACCCTGTGTGTTCTAGAACGCGTCGAGACCCATCGAGGATGATCCAGCTCAGTAGAGCTCGGAAGTCGGTGCTTGGATCCATAGGCTCACATGCGCCGGCTCAGAATTCATCTAGCCTCACTTTCTAGAGTTTCTGGTTTCCGCTAGACTGATACAGCGTTTTTCAAGGATCTAGGATACCTTATCGGTGCTCCAGATCCCTCAGAAATTCAGATCATTTGATCCATGAGCTCACAGATCATCCAGCTCTACCTCTCATCCATCCTAGATTCCTCAGAACAATTCATCTGGTCCATGAGCATTCATGAGCTCACAGATCATCTAGGTCTTCCCTGCAACAGAAAGTGCGACTCCTCCCTCTCTCTGCAACATACATCACATGACCCTCATCGACATCGTCATAATATACACACTTTCCTTTTTCTTCCGACCACCACCAGCAACACCGTCGCATCCATTTCTCTCTCTCCCGAACACATGTACTCTGCGTCTCTCCATTCGGCACACTCTCTCTTCTGATTCACGGTGTCTCTCTCTCTGTCTTCCCCTCATCGCATCGTTTTCGTTTTGACATTACATATTGTGTGAGCGAGGAGGCAGTGTGAGTTCCTTCACACACACACTGGCCACCATCATCCCTGCGTCTCTCCTCGTCTCGCGTGCTATTTCTCGTCTGCTTCTCTGGCACTCTCTCCTCCCGGCACACTCTCTTTCTCTCTCTCATTCTCTCTGTCGCCGTGGAGTCCATGAGTGCGCAAGACGGGGAATGTGTCAGTGAAGAAGGCACTTTTTCACTTGTTTTTTGTTGTTTTCATGTGATTTATTATTGGCTCTTTTGATGATTCGTTTTTTCAAGTTTTCGCTGGAAAAAAATCGATTTGATTCATCTGTTTTCAGCCCCATCGAAACTCGAATTCCCAACGAATTCAAAACAACAAAAAAAAAAGAAAAAGTATTCTGAATCCGGCGCGAAATTCGAATTCAAAACGCCGCGTCGTTCGGGTCCCGCCTCGGTGGCCCCCTCCTCTTCCAGCAGCAGCAGAGGGGGTCCACCGCCGCCGCTCTACGAACCGCTCGATGAGGATGCGCTGGCGGATCGCACGCAGACCGAGCAGGGCGTCTTCGAGGGCAAGATTGTGCTGATGGACTTCAAGGCGACGGCGTCGAAGACGATGAGCTACGAGCAGCGGCAGAAGCGGTGGAAGGCCAAGAGTGTGGAGGAGAAGAATGCAAAGTTTAATAAGGTAGAAGAAAATCGTCTGAACAAGAAACAAAGCGTGCAAGTTTTCCACTTGAAATTTAGATTTTAGGACTATTAAAAATCATGATTGCATTATTCAAAGTAACCTAAAATTCAGAAAAGTTGACCCAGAAATAGTCTAGAAGCATTGATTCCTCAAAATCGAAGTTTCCACAGTCCAAATGGCAATCAAGATGTTCTAAAAAATACAAATTTCAAAAAATTTCGGTTTCAAAATTTCTCGAAATCCAAGCATTCAAATTTTTGAACTATTAGTGTCTTGACTTGAAAATCATCAAAAATGCTTCAAAATTCGAAATTCCCGCCGAAAATTTCCAAGTTTTCCTTTCGCAGATCTTCCAACCGCAGAGCACCAAAAAATGGCCGTCAACGATGAAAGTTCAGCCTGTGGAGAGTGTCGTCTTCTTCAAGAATCCTGTCAAGGGACGCTTCGGAATGCCGTTGAAGAAGTGAGGCTTGGTTTTTGGATGAAGAATTGAGAATTTCCATTTCAGATTCCCCGAACAAAAACATTTCCATTCTCAAATCGTCGTGAGAAAGAAGGCGAATCAAGTGGACTACTCCATCGATGAACACGACATATTCTGGTTGACGGATTTGAATAACAATCGAAATGGGAAGGATTTCCTATCCGTCGCCGTCTTCGAGCACTGGATAGATCGGCTCGAGAAGTGGAGCGTTTGGAAGGTGAAAAATGACTTGAAAATCGAAGAAAATCGACCGAAAATGAGCTTGGAAAATGGAATTAGGACTTTAAAAATCTGGAAGATTCCAGAGGATTCTAGAGTATTCCGATGGTCTCCAGATGATTCTGAAGAGCTCTGAAGGATTCTGGTGGATTATGGAAGGTTCTGAAGGATCCTGAAAGCCTCCAAATGATTCTGAAGAGTTCCAGGGAATTTTGGAGGATTTTGGACCGTACAGAGGGTTCCAGAATCGCCCGGGAAGACCCTAGGAGATTCTCAAGGATTCTAGGGAATTCTAGAGGATTCTGGAAGATTCTGACTGATTCTAAACGGTTCTGGAGGATTCTAAAGGCTTTTGGAGGTCTCTGGATGCTTCTGGAACATCTTCTAGGATTCTGAAGGATCTAGGATTATTCTGAATGATTTGACAGTCTCTAGACGGACTCTTGCTGAAAATTCGAATTCCCGCCAGCCTGTGCCTAATTACTCCTTATTTTCAGCCCCGCGAGCATCACAAACTTCGCGACGAGACGGGCAAAGAGTTGGACGACGTGTGCAACATTTGCCTAGACGGAGACACTTCCAACTGCAATCAGATTGTCTACTGTGATCGGTGCAATTTGACGGTGCATCAGGACTGTTATGGCATACCGTTCATTCCGGAAGGTTAGTCTGAAATTGCTGGGAAAAATGTGGGATGAAAATCAGTCAAAAACAGGGAAAATTGGAAATTTCCGGTTGGAAATCATTCAGGAAGATTCTGAAGGCACCTGATGACCTTCAAAGCATTCTGACGGAGTCTAGAGGATTCTGAGGACTTCTGGAAGCTTCTAGAAGATTCTAGAGTCTTCTAGAAGAATCCTGGAAGAATTTGAAGTACTCTGAAATGTTCTGTTATAGTCTTGAAAAGCTCGAAAATCGCTGAAAAATGATCCGAAAATCACAGTTTCTAAACAAGTTTTTCTTCAAGAGTTTTGATTTTTAGCCGATTCTCTGTCAATTATTCTACAATTTTCACCAAAAATTCAAATTTCCCGCCTAAACGATGTGTTCCAGGTTGTCTCGAGTGCCGTCGCTGCGTCGTCTCGCCGGCGCGTCGTGTCTCGTGCGTCCTGTGCCCCTCGCGGACCGGCGCCTTCAAACAGGTCGACCACAAACGATGGGTCCACGTGCTCTGTGTCATCTGGGTCGACGAGACGCACTTCGGCAACACGATCTTCATGGAGAACGTGCAGAATGTGGAGAAGGCGTTGTACGATCGCAAGGCGCTGAGTTGTATGCTTTGCAAGGTGCACAATCCGAAGCACGCCAAGCACGGAGCGTGTATTCAGGTGAGACATTCATGAACGTTGCTAGAGGGTTCTCAATCCCTCAGAAAAAATGAAAAATTTACCGAAAATGACTCCAGAACATATAAAATAGGGCATTTCGGCTCGGGACGAATCTAGAAGTATCTGGGGGCTTCCTGAAGGATTCGAGGACTTTCTGATAGATTTTAAGGGGTTCTCCAAGATTCTGAAGGATCACGAGGTGTCTAGAAGGTTGCTTCTGGCTTCAGAAGAACTCCAAAGAACTCTGATGGATTCTGAAGAATTCAGAAGGGTCTAGAGAGGTTCAGAAAGAATCCAAAAGAATCCTAGGGAGGTCCTGAGGGATTCTGGAGGATCTAGAAGGATCCGGAGATTGATCAAAAATCACCTGGACCTGACAAATGTGAAGTTTTGGTTAGAGAAGATTCTGAAGACATCCGGTGATTTCGGAATAGCTCTAGAGGTTTCCGAATTCTACTAGAATTCTAATGGTTCTGAAAGACCCAGAGAGATCCAGGAAGATCTGGAATGATTCTAGAAGATTCTGGAGCACCCAGAGAAATCTAGGAGGATCCAGTAGGATTCAGAAGCATTCTGGAGAAGAAAATTTTCAGATTCTAGATTCTAGTGTTCTGAAAACCTCCAAAATCTTGGCCTCACTTTCCCACTCCATCTGAAGGATTCTGGAAGATTCTGAAACAGCCAGAAAAATCCAGAACCATTTTCAAGGATTCTAAAACCCTCCAAATTCATCCCCTTCTTTTTCCAGTGCTCCGAGTCCAAATGCACGGCGTCCTTCCATGTCACCTGTGCCCGTGACCACGGTCTCATCATGCGAATAATCGAGAACGACAACGGAACCGTCAAGAGATATGTCTGGTGTCCCCGTCATCAGCCGGAAATGACCGAAGCCGACAAGGAACAGCATCAGCGAATGCTCAGAAACAAGCAGCGAGAGCACGAGAAGATGTTGCCGCAGATCAGGTAATAGGGCGCGAAATTTGAAAATTTAAGGGAAAATTCTGAAAAAATTGAGAAATTTTGAGCAGAAATGGGTCCAAAATGCAGAGAAAATCGGGGAAAAATGAAAAAAAATCGAAAAAACATTTTTTTTTTCAAAATTTTCTGGGCCTATTATGAGCTCAAAAATCGGTTTTCATTGTCTTAAACTGTTCGATCTATCGATTTTTGATTCATTAAGACCTCTAAATCCTTAAGAAATGACCTCTAAAAATTGACGAATTTCGAGTCAAAAACCATCATTTTGAGACAAAAAATAGCATTTTTTGATGGATTTTGAGATCGAAAATCGTTCTAAGCAAGTCTCAGAACTCAATAATATCGATTTCAGACCCTTTTTAAGCCCTAGAAATTTCAAAAAATCACCGAATTTCCAGCATGCCCACCCTGACGAAATCCATCATCTCTCGGATCCGTACCGAGACCCCGTTCATCGATTTCCGTGAAATCGTCACGTTCTGGTACCAAAAGCGTCAAAATCGTCTCGGAGCGCCACTGCTGAAGAATTTCACTCCAGAAGCCATGCACGCTCTGACGTCGTCTTCAGGCCAGATGATGCTGACGCCCGGGAAATTCACGCCGGCGACAGTGGTGGAGTTGGAGGACGATGAGGAGGAGGAGGTGGAGAATGAAGATGAGGAGGAGCTGGACGCGAAGCCGGAGGCCACTGAGTACATGTTGAAGCACTATGAGGAGATGACGGTGATGGTGGAGAAGAGAGAGGAGCAGAAGAGAGAGATGGTGGGTTTTTTGACGATTTCAAGCTGAAAACTTGAGAAATTTTGAGGTTTTTTAGTCTCAAAATGTTGGAAATCAAATTTTACACATTTTTGTAATTGGAAGCGTTTCGATAGCTAGCACGGTTCTCGAGATAAACGCGCTCAAAGTTTGGTTAGGCGAGAGAGTGTGGAGGGCGCAGACGACGAGATAGTCTGCGCCCTCCACCCTCGCCACGCTCTCTGGCACTACCCAACTTTGAGCACGCGTATCTCGAGAACCGTGCTAGCTAGAGAGATGCTTCCAACTAGAAAAATGTGTAGAATTTTAAGCTGAGCAATCCTCACCTAAGCAAAGCACTTCTTCCAGATCCTCTCGTCCCTCTCCTCGATTTGCCTACTCTCTAAAGGACTCAAAAACCTACAAACGCTCCTTGAGGAGACGCTCGAAAAGTTGAAGGCAAAAGATCATGCGAATGTGTTCGCTGAGCCGGTGGAGGTTGCCGGATACAAGGCTCTGATAAAGAATCCCATATGTTTGAAGGATATGACGGAAAAGTTGGCGGCGCGGAAATATAGTGAGTTTTGGGACCGGGAAATTTTAACCTGAGCAATCCCTTGTTTCAGAATCCATCTCTCAACTCTCCGCCGACATTGCCCAAATGCTCCAAAACTGTGCTCAATTCAACGTCAAAAACAAGTACTTCCTGAACTACGGAAGCACGTTCAAACGACAAACGACACCGATTCTGGAGGCCGCTTCCAAGGAGGAATCCGAAATCACCTCGTTGGGTTCGGAGAAGTCTCTGAAGGAGCAGCTCATGGAGAAGTTTTTGGAGTCTTATGACGGTTCAGTCGTTGGAACGTCTTCTGGAGCGTCCACGTCAACGGCAGGGCCTTCCTCGGAAACCCCGGGAAGACGAGGCCGTCGGCGAAAGGAGGAGCCGAAGACTGAGTTAGAAGACGTCCCGATCATGAATATCAAGCAGGAAGTGGAAGATGTGGCGGAAGTGGAAATGGTTCCGCCGAGGAGAGGACGGAAACGAGGCAACTACGAGACCCTCACGGATTCAGATGATGGACAGAAGGCGTCGACGTCTTCGGTGCCGCCGACGTCTTCTAGAAGGGATTCAAAGCAGGCTTCTGGAGCGTCTGGATTCTTCAAAAAGTCCACGCTGAAAAGTCCTGCCGTCTTGGAACCCGGTCGAAAAAAGAACCAGGCTCCAGAATCCCAAAGCCAGAAACAGACCAAGATGACGAGTTTCTTCACACCGATGACTTCTGGGGTGAAGCCTCAAGTGACATTTGCAGAGGATACTGTAGGAGGGAATGAGGGAGAGAAGACTAATGGTAGGTTTTTGGAAATTTCTGAATTTCCGAATTCTGAGGTTCGGGAAAATTTGAAGATCCTGATTAATTAAATTGATAGAAATTTTGAGATTTCCAGAATTTTCAGTCTGAAATTTAGGGATTCTGGGATGTTCATCAACCCAAAGGTTGAATGGATCTCAAAATTTCAGAATCTTTGAATGTTCAAAATGACGGAATTTCAGACTGAAAATTTCGAGAATCTGAAATTTTGAGATTTCGAAACTCACAGAATACCAAAAGTTTAACGAATATCGTAATTTCAAGCTCTGAAGGTTTTGATGAATTTCAGTTTTGACGACTCCCAAAATTTTAGTATTTCAGAATCGTCCCCAAATCTCAAAAATTCGAATTCCCACCTTTTTAGAATCTCGAAGTTTTGAAAAACCAATTTTTTCAGAATCCCCGAAATCCCTGAATTTCTGTGCTTCTGGAATTGTGTAATTCTCAAATTTTCATGAATCTCAAAATCTCAGTAATCTGCCAGAATCCTAGAATCCTCAAATCTAAAAATCTCAGGCTCTATGATTCTCAGAATCCAAGAATCTCAAAATTCCCCCTATATTTTCAGCATCCACCGCCTCCTCGTCCTTCTCCACGTCGAAACTCTTCCCCATCACCTCATCGACTCTCTTCTCTTCCTCCGCCTCCGTCTCCACCCCTCGTCTCACTCGAAGCTCCGCCCCCTCCACCACGGCGACGCCTTCAACGTCGTCCACCTCCACTATCGACTCGAAGGCTCGTGGTCGTCACAACTTCAGAATCTCCTCTTCCAACATCCAGTCACCGAATCCGGAGCCGAGAAGACGTGGACGAAGTGCATTCAGATCGGACGACGACGACGACGAGGAGGAGATTCAGATTCAGCCGACGCCCGTGCAGCTGTCGCCTGAGCAATTGAGGGCCGAGAGACTGAGGTCGGCTGAGAATGAGGCCAAGTCGAAGTTCGCCCACAATCAACTGGTCATTGTGGATGGAAGGGCGGCGAAGTGAGTTTCAAGTTTTGAATTTTGAACTGAGGAACTCAGAATAATTGATTTTTTCTTTGTTTCAAGTTTCAAATTTGGAAATTTTGAAACCGAAAATTTTTAGATAAATCGAAAAATACGGAAATGAGCAAAGCTCTGAAGAACACTTTTTGACTGAAATTTTGATTTTTCTTTTCGAAAATTTCAGATTTTTCAAAAATCTTACAGAAACGATTTTCGAGCTTTTTGAGTCCTATTTCTATTTGTGTGTCGATTGGTTCGGACATGGATGAATCGATTTTTGAAGTCTTGAGATTCAAAAATGTCAAAAGTTTGAAACCGAAAAATAAAAAAAATAAAAAAAAGTCGAAATTTGAAATTTTTGTCGATTTGTATTTCTGTTCAATTATATGCCTAAAATGGTTAATCTCGACAAGAAAGAAAGAGATTTCGAGAGGAATAACAGCAAAATACTCAAAAAAAATATTTTTTTTTTTTTGAGCTCTCTGTTTCAGTCTCACAATCGAAACTTTGAAACCGACACTTTTGGGAGAAATCAAGAAATACAAAAATTAGCAAAAATTTAGAAAGCACTTCTTTTACTGAAGTTTTGAATTTTCTTTTAAGAAAATTTGAGATTTTTCGAAAAACTTTCATAAGCGACCTTCGAGCTTCGTGAGTCTAATTTTCATTTGTGCGTCGGTTGGCATTAGTCGACGTATCGATTTTTGAAGTTTTGAGATCAAAAAATGTCGAAAATTTGAAACCGAAAAAACAACTTTTTTTTCCATTTTTCAAAACTTGAAGCGCTCCAAATCAACTTCAAGGCCGTATGTGGTCAATATTGACCCCAAAAATTGCATTTTTTCGACCATTTTTCTCCGATTTCCAGAGTGATCGACGTGCAACTGGCGCATCTCTCTGACATCCACACCGAGCAACGTCAATCGATGATGAAGAAGCGGAGAGAGGTGCTATCGGAGATTCCACAATCCGCCCTGATCTACGTGGAATTCTTCCAAAAATCCAACACTCTCGAAAACTATCAATGGGTGGAGCCGTCGAAAGTGGATCTGTTGGATTTGAATACGGTAGCGCAGAAGGGTGTCAAGATTCCCGGTTTGAAGGCGGCCAGAGAGTGGTGAGTGAACAAAATTTGAAAATTTGGTGCAAACACGGTGACGCAAACATGCAGAATGCCAAAAATTTCTGTGAAGTTTTTGGCGGGAAATTTGAAAAGATTGAGAGTCAATAAAAGCACTGAAAAGCTGAAATTGTGGCCCAAAAAAGACTATGAAAATTTTTAGCGGGAAAATCCAAAAATTCAAAAACTTCAGACTCCCAGATTCTCCATCAAAAAAAAGTACTGAAAATCTCGATTTTCTGAACTAGAAATTTCAAAATTTTCCCAATTTTCAGGCACCAAAAAGTGATCAATGGCGACGTCTAAAGTGACCAACTCGAAAATTCTGATATTCAGAATTTCTCCAAATTTTCAAAATTGCCCCCCAAAGAAATCCATGTCATTGTTTTTTATACTGTTTCTCCCCCCACAATTTTAAGCATGTTTTTTTCCTGTTCCTCTCTGAATTCCATTTTTTTTCGCCTGCAAAAGTTCGAAAAAAGAAAACCAGTTTTTTTCTCTCCTTCTCATCATCATCATTTCCACAATCATCATCATCATCACATCTTCTCCCCTCCCCTCCACACACACCTTCCCCCGGCTGATTTACTTTTTTATAAATTTCTAAATTGAAATTTCCTTCAATTTTCTGTTTTCCCCCCTGAAAAATCGATATTCGATTTTGTCTCTGTGTCTGAAATCGCCTCCTCTCTCCTCCTCGCTTTTTCTCTGCTTTTCAAGTGATCCTCTAGTTGATTTTTGAATCTTCTTTTTACTTTTCTTTTTGTCTGTAAATAGTGAGAGAAATTGAGAGGGATAAAGGAAGAGAGATTAATAAAATGTTCATCAGAGAATAAATGAGTGTGTTTTTGGCTTTTAGATTAATAACATTAAACAAAAATAAACGAATTGGGCAAAAAATGGACCTAGAAGTTTTGAGATTGAAACAGGAAAATTTTTTTTGGAGGAAAAAACTTGCAGCTATTGTCGGTTCAAGGAAAACACCCAAATTCAAAAATCCAAAAGAAAATCTCAAAAAAATGGGCCCCGCCCACAAATTCAAAGCTGTCGCAGGCTTTCATTACGATTCGTTGATTTAAAAAAAAAGTAGATTTTTTCTGGAAATTTCATCGAAAATCACAGAGCTGATAGATGAACTATTACTCGAAACTATGAAGAACTGTCGAATTTTCAGTGAAACTGAAATTTTTCGATCGAGCACTAAAAAAACTCAGAAAAAGTAAGCTCCGCCCACTTTGCAGTAGGTCGCACAGTTTTCTTCTTTTTTTGGCAAAAAATTTCTTTTTCTTTTGAAAATATTCGATTGAAGGTTGACGAATTTCTCGAATATCTGTCGAATTCACTCCTAAATAAGCGGCATTTTTCGGGAACTTTCAAATCAGACAGAGAAATGTGGGCGGGGCTTATTCTTTGAGCATCCCAATTTTTCAAAAGGAAATGTTCGAACTCTGCTCCATCAGCATATTCAAAACTATTTCTCGAAATTATGAGGAACTTTTGAATTTTTAGTGAAACCGAATTATTTATTTTTGAAAATTTGGACTTTTTCCAACATTTTAGGATCAAGTTTGCTATTTTAATTCTGATTGAAACCAACCCAAAAAACGTTGGATAAAAAATTACAACGACACTCCGCGTATGGTGCTTCATGAGTTAAGCTCCGCCCCTTTTTGCCACTCTGGCACACCGGGTTTGCAATGTTGCCGCACACCTTTTGACATCAGCTGAAAATCTACGAAAATACGCTGTTTTTTGTCGAAATTTTATGGAAAAACACACTTTTTTTTGTCCATTTTTCGATCCCTCTGTTGAACCCGTTTTTCTCGGAAAAAAAATTCGAAGCCAAATTTTTTCAGTCTTTTCTTTTTCGAAGCAGTGTGTAATTTTGGACACCACTCAACTGATTTTCTAAAAATCGTTCGAAAAACATTTTTTCTTGATGGCGTTTTCGAATACAACACAAGAAGTGCATGCGAGATGGTTGCAAAAGGGGCGGAGCTTAGGAGGCGTGGTGCGGCATATGCGGAGTGTCGTTGTGGCATTCCCTCATTTTATCACTTCAACTTCGCTTCCAAAAAGACACCCCAACAACTGCTCTTCCGAAGAGTGTACTCCTTGCCCCAATTCTTCCCCTCCCCCCTCAAATTCAATTAAAATTCTCTCTGTATCCGTCCAATTTTTCCCCGCCTTTTCTCTGGGTTTCACTGGTCAGAGAGAGAGAGAGAGAGAGAGAGAGAGAGAGAGAGAGAGAGAGAGAGAGAGAGAGAGAGAGAGAGAGAGAGAGAGAGAGAGAGAGAGAGANNNGAGAGAGAGAGAGAGAGAGAGAGAGAGAGAGAGAGAGAGAGAGAGAGAGAGAGAGAGAGAGAAAAAGGGCGAATAGATATTAATTGAAAAAAAAAACCCGCCCTTTTTTTTAGTACTACTATTACTCTTTCTTTCTCCGGGCGGGGGGTGCCCCCCGTTTATCCAATTTTCTTCGCCCCATGCTCTTGGAGCGAAAAAAACGAAGCACAATTTCATTTTTTTTCCCGGTTTGGTCCGGAATGAAAATGAATTGAAATCCGAAGATGAGTGGGCGGAGCTTGAGAGCTCCGCCCACTTTTTAGTGCGAGAAACACGCACATTTTAGTGCATGCTGGTTGAGGGTGTCACTTCTTCCACTTTTTCCGCTTTTTTTTTGTGAATTTGGAATTTTTGATTTGATTCATGACAGAGAAGGTGGGATATTGCATTTCTAGAGTAAAATAGATTTGAAATTGTTGGACAATGTAAAGTTCTGAACTCCTGAAAAACTCCCATTCTGATAACGAGATTCCTTGAAACAGTGAAACTTTTAACTGAAACAGTGAGAAAACAACGGCACTCCGCAGAAACCGCTCTGGTTGTAAGCTCCGCCCCTTTTTCAACCTTGGCGCGGTGATTCTGCAATGCATGCGTCTCATAGTCAGCGAGAATCGGTTTTTTCAGGTTTCGGGGTGAAAATTTTCAGAATTTTCGAATTCTCAAAAATTGGAGTGTTCGCAATTGAGAGCTCGAGAGAAAACACATTTGCTTTGTTTTGTTAACAAGTACGCTAGTTTCAAAAGACGTGCGGCACGATTGCAAAATCGACGTGCCAGGGGTTGCAAAAGTGGGCGGATCTTACAATCAGAGCGTGCTTTCTAGAGCGGTTTCTGCGGAGTGTCGTTGTTTTCTCACTGTTTCAATTTAAAAATGTCAGTAGTTACAATAGCTTACAATATGCGAAGTGTCATTGCTTTTGCAATAGAAACTACGAGACGAATTGTCTTGTTTCTCGAAATCACAAAGTTCCGGTTTTTTTGAAACAGTGAAATTTTTAAAAGTTTTATGTTATTCATCAAATGTTTTTCTCGATTTTCAACCGAGTTATGGGAAATTTTGAAAGGGTGATTTTTTTTTAATTATTGGAATAAAATTTCAGTTTCACTGATTTTTCGTCATGGCTATAGTCGCATCTATATCGTTGGAAAATCCATCCCGAATATATTCTTAATTGAGAAATAAAGTAAAATCGTCCTTTATCAACAAACTGAACCAAGGCATTCAGTTTCATAAGATTTTGAAACAGAAAATTTTTTCTACACTCTCCCCTCTTCCCTCTATTGTCCCCCTCGATACCTTGGCAAATACCATACTTTTTCTCCTTTTTTTTCTGACCACCGTCTCGCTTCTCTGCCACTCTCTTCCCCCTATCATTCATCTCTCTTTTCGATACCGACTTTCCCAGTCCATAAAACGCCCCCAATTCTTCTTCTCCTTTTTTCTTCTCTCCCCGTTTCCATCCATTTTTGGAACTGTCAGATCGTTTTCACATCACATCACACACACAGTTCTTCTCATTCGGTTTTATCTGTTTTCTTCTCTATTTCTCTGCGTCTCTAACACTAGACTGGTTGACTACCATTTTCTGATCAACCTGATACCCTTGTTGTAGATTTACGAGAGCCGCCTACACACACCCACTTATGTCCCCTCTGTATTGGTTTGGCGCCCACCCCGGGGGGAGACCTCTTTTTGTTTGTCAACCTTTTTTCGTTGCTTCTCTTCTTCTCTAATCCTCTTCATGACCATTCGTCTCTCTGTGTCTCTTTGGCATGGTGCCAATTTGCACTTTTCGCACACATTGTGCTTGGACAGTTTTTACCTAGTTTTACTGTTACGGGAAATTTTCGAAAACTTTGAAATTTTGATTTGAGTGCTCCATCAAAAATTTGCTTGTAATTTTGTCCTATAAGGTCTTGCTGATCGAATTTTGGGTCAGGACTTCTAGGTTTTTTCTAGATTCTCACTCTTGTACTTTGTTTGAACTCCAAAATGAATCACTAGTTTTTGGCGGGCATTTTATCACTGGTAGATCAAATCAAAAGCAAAGTTCTAGAAGATAAGAAACCCTGCTTAAACTGGGAAAGAACTTTCCCTGGTTTCAGTTATGTCCTCGCTGAATGTGGTGACCAAAGTACTGAATCTTGTGTTCATAACTCGAATCACGTAAGCTTTTTGTTAGAATGTAATCCAGAATTTAGATCTAAAGGATCCATGTTATTTAGGGTCAGGTTATAAGACTGAAAAATTTGAGGATTCTCTTTGTTTGTAACTTGTGAGAATTTTGCGTAAAAATTTCTTACTTTGCAGTGCCTTTCTGTACTTTGCAGTGCCACAGTTTTCAAGCCATCAAGAAATAAATATTCTGAAACTGCAAAGATAATTTTTTGCCGAAAATCATCTTATCATCATCATCCATTTCTAATCTCATCTACCTCTGATCCTATCAGTGTCTGATGAGCGGAGTAATAACTTCCTCAAGATTTTGTATTTCCATCATCAACTGTAGGCAGAATTTTGAAATTTTGACTACCAGAAGTAGAGATGTTGTTTCAAAGAGAAAGCAGGATCTTTTGGTAGACTATTATGAAAAAAGTGTTTGAAAGTCTCTGATCATCTTGAAATTTTATAGTTGTTGAGGGGGCTGACAGCTCACTGAAATTCCAAATCGGAATTCATATTGAGTTTTTTCTGAAACCGAGATAGTTCGAATATCAAATTGGTAATTTCCAGTGCAACTTTGAACAGCTGAAAAAGTGTGCTCCAATTACCCAATTTTTCAGGTTTGTGGTTGTATTGAGCAACTCTAGATCTTTCTTTTTGTAGTTGACAACTTTGTCCGAAAAGCAAAATTGAGTATGTTATAGTCACGCGACTTCAAAAGTCGGTTCATATCAGTGCAAATCTCGAACTTTGTTCATGTCATAACTGACTCGATTTTGGCTATAAGAAAAAATTGTCAACTACAAAAATGAAAATCTGGAGTTACTCAATACATCCACGAATTTTCAGAAACTTCGGGTAACTGAAACACACTTTTCCAGCTGCTCAAATTTAGCCAAGTTGCACTGAAAAACTGTAAAAACCACCATTTCGTTCCCCAATTTCTCGAAAGTTCTCTAAATCGGTATCTTTTGTTCTTCGAGAATTCGTAGTGGAGAAGGGGTTAGGGGTGTCCCCCCTCTCCCCTACAAGGTCGAATTTTTCATCGAGATTCTGATCTCGACTATTTAGTCATTACGGTTCATCTAACTAACAAAATTTCCTGTTTCCTGTGAATTCAATGTCTGCGACTGAAGGATCAATATGATTTTTACAATCGTGTTCTGAAAAAATTTTGAAACAGTAAAACTTTTGCAATTTCAAAATGTTTCGCTTCTCCACTACTCGGCTGTTCCCCGCAACTTTAGGGCTAGGGTTGGGCGACTTCTGAGCGAACCTTGGGCGGGTTTCGCTTTATTTTTCCACAAAAGCCGCCCAAGACCAGC
>LR543299.1:0-40697 GCA_900536305.3 Caenorhabditis sp. 40 LS-2015
GGAGAAGAAGAAGGTGGAGTGGAGGAAGAGGTGGATGGAGATCTTCCTTCGAGACCACAATCTCCAACTGTGGACGACGACTACATTCCAGATGGTCAGGAGGAATGGATCGAGATGGAGTTGAGAGCGGGGCGAGATCCGTATGCCCAGGTCATCGAGGAGGTAGCGGTGGAGGAGGAGGATGAGTGGTTCCATTGAATATAATCTGTTGAAATAAAGATATTCATATGGAAAGTTTTCCAAAATTTCGAGAATAATAAACAGTTCTGTGAAACAAATTTTTATTCAAGAACGAGGGGTGATACAGAGTTGCTCCAGTTCCGAGGTGAGCTCCGAATCCTTTGGGACCTGAAACTAAACTACACATATTTGAAAATTATCTAACTTGAACTTACTTTCTTCGATGGGGAAATATTTTCCTTATCCGAATCTCCGTCATCCTTCTCCACGTAGCGGGATCCCACGATGTAACCAGGAGTTCTTGGCGGCCAGTCCTTTGCCTCACCTTCCATAACGTCCCAGATGTCCTCCTCCTTGATCTCTTTCTGAAATTTATTAATGAATTTCAATACTAATAGTTGAAAACTTACCATCAGAAAAACATTCTTCTTGCTCGACATGGTGCTCCTCGGTTTTTCGTTTTCTTCCAATACTTCTAGAAAAAAAAAACTTGAATAAAAAATCAATACCTAAAGGTGTCGAAAAAGTGCTCCTGATTGTGTAAAGTGGTTGCCTTACCTCGAGATGATTCATTTTTATACCGACCCTCTACTCCGCTTTTTTCTCAGTTTAGAAAATTTTTCGTGTTTTTTCGTTTGTTTATCAAGCTGAGTCATGGAATCTATCAAAATTAGACTCCACTCAAATTTTATTCATCAGCTTCGGTAGTTAATTGATATAGAGACACACTACGAGAGAGTGTGTAAACAAAAGAGACGCAGACATCAAAGAAATTAATTAATTGGCAGTGTAAAGTGAAAAAACTATCAAAAAGAGTCAAAACCGAGAAAAAAGTATGAAAACTGCCAAAAATGAGAATTAATGAAAAAATTAATTAAAACAGAAAGCTACAGTACCCCGAAAAAGGTCCAAATTTCCCTAAAATGACAAAAATGTGAACATCTTTTTGAAAGATAAACCAAAACAGGTTATATATTCGGAATCAGCGTAAAATTCTGATTAAAATGATATCCATATCATAGGGGATTAATGAAATCCGAAATTTGGGGTTACGGTAGGCGGCAAGATCAAAGGGATCCGCTTGGATGAGGGATCCGCATGCATACCTGAGACCTAATTAAGAGAGAGAGACGAGAGAGTGTGTAAACAAAGGAGACGCAGACACAGGCGCGAGACGACCATGTAGGTAAACAGTAAGGGAGCCACCCTGATGACGTCATCGAAGCGAGAGATTTTACCATAGAAAAAGAGAGAGAGTTAGAGAGTGCGAAAGTGAGAGATTTGGGAGGTAGAAGAAAAAGTGGTCCAAAAGGTCACCCACAATTCTCTGATTGGAGAATAGTTTTTTAAGGAAAATTACAACTAGAAACTTTCGAGCCAGATTAAGTTCTCTGTTTTTAGTGGACCTGGAGTACGAGTGTATTTTGAATCTTTTGATCTGAATGGAAACGTTTCGCATCACGGAAAGTTAACCAAAAAAAACCAAGTCTATTTGACAAATTTCATCAACTTTTAAGGAACACTCGACGGAAATTCGCTGCAATTATTAAAACCTGAAATGGTTTAAGAAATATGTGTCAGTTTTGGGAATTTATTTGAAAGCTGTGTTGAAAATTGGAATGCGTATCTGAAATTTTCAAAAACATTCAAAGACTTCAAGCTGGAATAAGACTGACTATCACTAAGGATGAAATCGTTGTTATATTATGGCCTACAGACACAGGTCAACACTCCGAAGACTGCCACAAATCAATGCATGAGTATGACTGGGAGGATACACTAATAATTATGTGAAGGCATTATTGATCATGTTCATTAGATGTCCAGGTTTACATATTTGTTTCTTGGTTTCCTTTCTGTCTACCATCCATAAAATGTTACAGTATCTTAATATATGATGTCATTGTTCCAGTGTGTGTTTGAATTATAGCTTGTTGCTCTTTGATTTTGAAAAGTAACCCGATTCTAGAAAACGTTATCGTTAGAGTTTCTGATGATGTATGTGAAATGTTTTTATCTGAAACTTTGAGAATGGGAAAAAATTAGCTAGAAATCGTTAAAAAAATTACTTGAACATCCCCAGTCTTCAATCGACCCTCATTATCGCTGACGCATTATTTTCTGTAAGCCATGAGAATGTGAACCAAAAACAAGAGGACTTGAAATTACAGACTCCGCCGATAAATGGTATTATTCAAACGACGATCAGGCGTTCGATATTCTGTGACAGACATCATGTGGTTTTCTGGTGAGACATAGTGGCCAGTTCTCTAATTTTGATCTCAACGATTTGACCAGCATGCCATCTTTAGGGTACCTCTGAGAATTTTCTCTAAATTTGCTTAAATGTAGAATCGAATGTGGGCTTTCAGATGTACTAGGTGGCTATCTGCGCAAACTTCTAGAACTCGAGATATTTAGCTCCAAAGTTTGGTGCATTTTTCACCATATCCACCCTTCAAACGGCTTCCTCTGTCCCCCCTCTCTTTTGTACGCCTTACGTGAAGTAAAGAAAACATGGGAAAGTGGCCGAGTGGATAGCAGGGAGGAAGTTCAATGGTATCAATCATCGTCTGTTATGACGTAAAGCTGTCCCCGGATACTTTGAATTCGATTTTTTTTGTTTCAAAAATGATGGATGATACTTTTTATTGAGCCTTCAGCGACAATGATCAATATTAGTTTTTGTATATTGTGTGGGCTCATACAGATACAGTCTGGCTGAAAAAATTTGGAGCCTACATTTTGCTTACTTCGTTTCTTCTGCCACATTCCTGTATATCTCAAGACTCAACAGAAATAAACTTATTCCTAGAACTAGCTCGAGAAGCTAATGATAGGTTTGCACGATTCGTGGGCATTCTCGGTATTTCGAATCTGTTTTCCTGGTTATTCCTTTAGAGATCTTGCTTATAACTTATTCCAACTGGAATATCACTTTTAGTGGTGATTTATACTTCTATTAATATTGTCATCATTTTGATGCTGAAGTGGTCGAATCCAAACCAGAGCATAGTTCGCCGGAGGTTTTTCGGAATGTTTACAAACTTATTGCAAATTAGATTTCGAAAGATCAAATACTTTTTCGGGTCACACATGGCTACTAGCCATTGGCTACACATGTTTCTATTTTCAGTTATTTTTCGCGTTTCATCAGGTTTCAAAATTTTCGTTCAGTCGGGTTGAGATCGAGGAGTCATGCTGTGTTTTTCTATATTTTTCAGTTTTGAGAAGATGTTGAAAAACGAGATGTTAGGTTTTTTGTTTTTTTCACTGTCATAAGGAAGCAGACTTCTGTCTGATTAAAATTTTTTCAAAGGTCGACAAAAATGCTACATCATATGGAGATGACAAAATACTTTTTGTGTAAACGAATAACTGAAGACGTAATGTGATTCAAGACTCTTTCTCTGATAGCCAGAGTTCAGAATATGAGTCTGAAAATCCAGTGAAAAACTGACCATAAACGCACTGACATTCAATTTTTTTTAAATTGCAAAATTTTCTATTTCAACATCCAAAAATGGAGCTCTGCAAAGTTTTCATCATCTGAAAACAAGAAGGTCCGAAATCTTAGTGTGTGGTCATCAATTTTATGTAGAATCTAACTTTGAAAGGCCGGAGGAAATGCCTCACAACCCTTGACAACCCTTGACTGATGTTCCACATTTCTCCTCTTTCACTTTCTCCTTCCTCTTTCCCATCATCAAACAAGTCCCACGGTACATATGTAACCAACGCACCTCGCTTCCCACCACCTCTAGAAATAACTTGGGTGCATTTAAAGTTCAAACTTTTTACATACATCTATCCATCTGTGTGCTCATTAATTCTCGTGCTCAGTCATCCATTGTGCTCATAACTCTCTCATCTGATTTTACTTTGTATAATGTTCATGCTTTTTTTTCGCTCCGCCAATCTTCGTAACCAGTCTCTAATCTTTTCATTTTTCATTCTTCGTATCGTTTTGCTTCGAGAGTTTTCAAGATTCAAAGAAATCTTCTCATTTCGCACGTTTCCCCATATTTCCATCTTTTTCCAGTTTCAGATGAGCATTCTCATCATGCTTGCCTACATCGAGATTCTCATAGTTGTTTTGGGTCTTCTCTCCAACACATTATTCAGTTTCATGATCTATCAAGCCTCTAGTCTTCATTTCAACTGCAGGTAAGTTCACTGGATATGTCCCGATTCACCTTTCTCTTTTCAGAAACCTCCTATTCCAATTCGCCTTCTCCATGTACCTCCTGACCATTTCTCACGGGTTGACAGTTTTCGAATTTTTGTACGAAGGGAAGACCTACGAATATGTGTACTTTGTGTCTGTAAGAGGAGTCACTTGGAGAATACTTCATGAAATTGGCTACGCCTTGCAGTCGTTTTCCCTGGTCCTATTCTCAATGGGTGGGTACTGGAAATAAACTCATTTGTCATGGTGATAAAATTTCAGAACGTCTGGTCGCTTGCATCTGTCCAGCGAGCTCTGGCAAACGTCAAACGAAAATAATTTTCGTGGTACTCTCGCTGATTTCACTGGGGTTGTCAGTTGCTTTTTCCCTGTTCATCCATATGGGCGGCGAGATGTTCCTCACCACATGTTTCATGGATATCGTGGACGTTGGAGGATGCGTGGTGAGCTTGAAAATTTTAAGTGTGGACGGTGCGCTCCATCTCAATCTTCACTGATTTTGAGCTTGTTTTGATTTACTCATAGAAAGTTCTAGACATTCAAACTAGATCTCACTGTCTATGATCATTCCTGTGCTTAATGACGTTGCTCGTCGATAACTGGCCTCATTTCCTTGTTCAAAAGCTCAATCTTGTGATCATCCATTTGTCAGTAGGCTTTGTCTGGGAACGAGGAAGAATTCACATTTCCGCAAGAGTTTTGCTAGAAGGTTTATGAGAGCATAACTTGTGATATTGAGTTTCAAAAGTTCAACATACTAAACTCTTGGACGAGGGTCTCTAATTGCCTCGATTAGAGACCCTCGTCCAAGGAAACCGATCAAAAGCCATACCCGACGTTAATACAAACCTAGTACTGTAATTTTCAGATCCTCCTCATTGCCTGGAAGCGTTCTCTCAAGCTTTATCGTTCCACAGTTGGCGTCTTCAGTCTGGAGCAACGATTCCAACTCTCCGAAGTTTACACTTGGTCCCGCCACCTAATCCCTGCCGTTCTACTAGCCAGTCTTACGAAAATGCTGGTGATAGTGACCATTTGGATTCTAATCACCGGAAACTTCACGGGAAATGACGCTGCTATATGGGTCATAATCTACAACAACATTCTGAATATCTACACGGTGATTCTGCCGTTTGTAATACTTCTCAAGCATCATAAGATTCGACAGAGGGTTGGTTCTCGAATAATGGATTTTCAATATTTTCCAATTTCAGCTCATGCACAATCAGAATCAAGTAGAGACGCGGAAGACTATAGACGGGAAAGTGATTCCGAGTAAACACGACTATTTTGAGTTCCTCAAACAAAACTGGAAATGACGAGTACCGCAGAGCCCACGACATCTGTCCTATGATTTCTATATGGTTGGATGGATTGAAAAATAGGATATAAAAAGTATCATAGCACACTTCAAAGTTTCATCGGAACAAGAATATGGACTGGTTCTATTTCTCCGGTTTCCTCGAAGCTCTCATTATTATTCTTGCCCTTTGTTCAAGTTTGTATTTTGTCTATTTGATTGCCATTGCCACATTTCTACAAGCCACTTGCAGGTATCAATAAAGAATGTTTTTTTTTGGTAATTTTGAAATTTCAGACCTTTCCTACTTCTTTTCACAGTCTCCCTGTTCTTTCTCGCTTTGACACACGGGTTTCAAACATTCGAGTTTTTGATCGGAGCTCGTCCGGAGGATTCTAACAGTTATCTAGCCTCCATGAGAATGTACGTGTGGAGCTTGTTGCAACAGTTCGCGTTCGCTTTACACACATTTTCACTTTTTGCGTTTTCAGTTGGTGAGTGAATTTTTGAATTGTTGGGTTGAACATTCCCTCATAATCTGGGTCCAGGTTAAATCGATTCTCTAGATTGAGATTCTCAAACGAAAATTTCAAAACACTTTGAGATTTTGAAATACTGAGATCCAAGGATTCTGGAAATCGGAGGTTCTGGAACTCTAAAGTTTTCTAGAACGCTACATCACCGCAAAGTTCTCCATTGCCCAACACCTCCGGAACCGAGCTTTCTCCATAATCATCGCCGCAGTTATTTCCGTTCTCTCAATGGTTTACGCTCAAGTGATTCATTTTGGTACGCAACCTCTCCCCTAATGTCTTCTGAATCCTTGACGTCATTCATTCTACATGTTTCAGTGAATTTCCAAGTCATAGCAATCACCTGCCTGAACATTGTTGATATGGCTGCGTTGGTGGTGAGCATTCGATGTTTTGAGCTTTAGCACCAAAACATTTGTTTTCAGGTTCTCGTACTTTCCTCCAAGTTCTCTATCAAACACTATCGAGACACTGCGGGAAGCGCTTCTCTGGAGAAAAGATTTCAGGTGAGCACCTCGAATCTCAGAGGTCACCACGCCTTCTCAATTTTCAGATTTCTGACGTCTACATTTGGACCCGGGCACTCATCCCTGCGGCTTGTCTCGCATTCCTTTTGAAGTTCATCTATGTGGCTATTATTTGGTTTCTCCAGTTTGGAGATAATAATATGACATTCCAAATCGAAGTCAGCCACTTTTTTCAAAATGTCTTGGATCTCTTCACCTGTGGTGTTCCGTTTTTAGTCAGTGCCAATCACCGGAGACTCAATAAATCTGTGAGTTTTTCTTCAAAAACAACGAAAAGACCCTCTCTCTCCAGCGCGCCGTGTTTTCTTTGCGTCTCTCTTTAGTGTCTAACAAGTGTAATGTAGAGAGACAGCAGTTTCCCACTCTGTTGTCTATAACACCACTACTTCTCTCTTTCGTGTCCTCGGTAGTATAGTGGTGAGTATCCGCGTCTGTCACATGCGAGACCCGGGTTCAATTCCCGGCCGGGGAGAAATTTTTTCAAAATTTTTTTCTTCTCTGAAAATGATAATCACCCCCAAATTTCTTTCAGAAGTCAAAAAACCAAAACCGTGTGACTCCTTCTCCTATCAACGTCAGAACTCTCGATGGCAAAGTGCTGCATTTGAAAGCTAATATTCATGAGCATTTTGATTTTTTGAAGAACCACTGGAAATGAACTTTCTCGTGCATTTTGTGACTTTTCTTGGTGTAGCAGCTTGTGATTCAGAAGTGCAGTCGATAGGAATAAGAGATCTAACTTTTCTGGTCGGCCAACTTCTTTTAAATTTCACTTTTTTTGTTTCATTGGTGATTCGTCATTTCTAACTCGAGCATCTGGACTCTGCAGATGAGCAGATTTTTGACCTTCTCATCAAAATGAAGTCTTGCAACACTATTCCTCATCACATCATTACTTTTTCAGATCAAGCCATCAATTTTGAAAAGGCCAGACAGCTGTACTCATAGATAATAACAGATGTCATGTCTGACTTTGAAAATTTTGAGTTACGACCATAAATTTCAACATTTTAGTTCTCTAGAAATTCAAATTTCCAAAAACTTCCCACGAGTTTCTCCAACCTTTCATAATTTGAAGGTAGAAAAGTCTTGTTAAAATTGCTCGTTTGAAGTTCACCTGTTATTTTCGAGTCCCAAGAAAACTGAAGCTTGCAAAGCAATATACGCGAATCTAGACACATTTCAATCTAGTTTATTGTTTCTCGATTAGACACAAACTTGCCCAAAAACAAAGTAATTCGAGCCAGTTACACCCCGCATACTACATCAGCAGGCCCACGAGTTCCAACCAGACGAATTATTCTTCCTTTTTCTTCTGTTTGTTTGCTCATTTCCATTGTCTGAAAACAATGACAGAACTTGTTGTTAATCATTTTCAGACATGTTTTCAGAGATGAACCCGGTTTGGGTTCTTATGACGATTTTCGAGTCGATTCTGGTGATGCACTCGTTTTTGTGCTCCTTGTTCTTCTTGTACCTGATAGCGAGTACGAAAAGTCTACATCCGTATTGTAGGTGAGTTCCGTGGATTTGGCGAACTTCAGATGATTCCGACGTCGTTGAAAACCTTACCGTCACTTTCGCAAAATTTATCTCGGTTCCTGTGATACATATGAAAAAGTGGTGAACTGACAAAATGTTTCACACGCTGTGCTCAACAGTTCGTTCGTTGACCACTTTTTCATAGCTTATACAGGAACCGATATAAATGTGGTCAAACGAAAGGAGTTAGAGGAAGTCCGGTGAATCCTTCACTCGAAATCTCATTTCCAGAGTGTACCTCATTCTAGTTGGGTTCTCCATGAACCTGTTCGCCTCGTACGGCTTCTCGATTTTCGAATACCTGAGCTCTGGAAAGTTCTATGCTCTAACGGAACCCTCTGCCACTGCCAGAAGCAAGCTCTGGGAATTTATACACGAATTCGGTGTCTGTCTTCAATCTTTGACCATGCTTTTATTCTCCATGGGTTCGTTTGGAATTCGTCTTTTTTTTCCAAAGATTTGAGTTTCAGAACGATATGCAGCCAACCGCTATCCTCGGTTCTACTCAAGTTCCTTGTTTCTCTATCTGATATTCACTTCAATTTTCGTGTCACTAGTTTTAGCATTTTGTTTCAGCTTTGCGGTGCACGTTTGTGAGTTTCCAAATTGTGAAAAACAAGATTGAGCACCAACTTTTGCAGATGAGCAGCTGATTGTGGCCACATTGCTTATGTCGCTTTCTGATTACCTGGGGTTGTTTGTGAGTTTTGAAAGCGTTGATGACATTTTGACCTAATTTATCTCCGTTCCGGTAACAGATATCAAAAACTTGTCGCCTACGAAAATGTTTATGACAGCATGAGCAACATTTCAAAAGTTCATTAAAAAACTATGTAATTTTTCAGATCTTAATCTCAGCCTGGCGAAGTAGTCGCTCAAACTATAGGAGGTCGGCTGGAAAAGCAAGTCTGGGAAGAAGATATCAGGTGAATCAGGGTTTGGCCTAGCATTCAGTCGGCACGGGGACAGAAATAGCAAACAAGCTTACTATTAGTGATTTCCTAAAACTTCTCGGAACTAATGTTCTCAAAACTCTACTTTCAAAATAACACGCAAAACCAAAAAAAACTCTTCAATTAGTTTGTTCCTCTCCCCCACTCCTCCACAACACAAAAAAAAACGTCCTCGTTTTCTCTTCACACTCCACACTCTCCCTCTCTCTCTTCCTCTGTTTTCTAAACACCATCCTTGCCTTTCCACTTCAGAGCCTCCTTAGCTCAGTTGGTAGAGCGTGAGACTTTTAATCTTAAGGTCAGGGGTTCGAGTCCCCTAGGTGGCTTGATTTTTTTCTGCTTTTTTGCTTCAATTTTTTGTCGAATTTCCAGATGTCTGAAGTGTATGCCTGGACGAATACCCTACTACCTGCAGTTGTGGGTGCTTCGATTTTCAAAGTCTTGTCGATGATTCCGATATGGATATGGCTAATTTTAAATTTGGCTGACTGGGAGTACGGAATCGCCAATTTTTTGTATAACAATGTGAGTTGAAAATACACAAAACTAAGCCTTCATGAAACTTGTTGTCACTTTCAGATTCTCAACGCCTACGTTTGCATCTTCCCGTGGGTGCTAATATCGCGGAATCAAAATTTGAAGAAGCAAATTTTATCAAAGAAAAGAATCACTCCAGATGTGGAATCTGCGAAATCCGTGAGGACACTTGAAGGAGAGCCGATATCAATGAGGCCATCGCAGAAAGAGTATTTCGATGCGTTGAAGTATTCTTGGGAGTGTTGAATTGTTTGCTATTGTTACTTTTCTCATAATTAATGAATCAAAACTCAAGTCTGAATAGTAACAGCAGTGGTCCTTCTAGTGACTTTTTTCGGTGTTATTGAAACCATCGGAGTGGTAGGACTCGAAGTTTTTCGCCCGAATAAAATCCGAGCCAAACAAGATTTTGTGTACAGGGTGGCTCATAAGTATAGGACGTTTCTATTTGCTTCCCATTTTCCGAAAAACAGTTTTTCTACCAAAATAACTTTATCAAAACGATGACTGCACGCCAAAATTTTAGTTCCATCAAAAAAATTTTGATCCAGAACCTCCGGCTTTGACACAGACCCTCAAACGTCGGTCGGAGAAATTGACTGTGCGGCGGCAGTCATCTGCGTCTTTGTCGTTTCATATCTTTTGAAGGACTACTTTCAGAATCTCCGGAGAAGTGTGAAAGATAGCTGAGATCTTGCTCTACAAATGTTCAGTTACCCAAAACACTATCGAATTAAGACCCTGCAAGATAACAAGCTAGGTCCCATTGCGTTGGTGAACCGAAAAATGAGCAAAAACACAGCTTTAGTGGATTTTGAGCCACAGGGCGGCCCCTAATTTTTCCAACAGACAAGAAACTGACCAATAATGTGCTGTGTGGCACAGGGCAATACATTAACCGTCAGAACTCTCGTTTGGAATACCACACGGTCGGTTCTGACACTTTTTCCAGTGAAAACTAATGTAGTTTACCGGTCGCTTTGATACTGGCTCAAATCAGCGAAATTCTAGAAAAAGGTCAATTTGACAAGACAATATGTTTGGGAGGCTTGTTGTCACTTGTCGTGAATAATTTCCCCTGACCTTGATGGTTCGGAAAAGATTCAATGATAAAAAACGTCTAGACAGCCCAGATAACGTCTGACAAACGCCGCACGTAAAGGAAGCGCAGAAGTTTTTTGCGTCATTTGAATTGGCTGGGTTTGGATAAAACATGGGGAATTTTCCAGAAGTAATCTTGATACACCAGATATGAACGTACATTTTGACCACTTTTTGAATCATGGGTCAAGCCGTATTGAGTTCAGCAGCGATGTTTTTCAGACTAGAACAAAAATTTCGTTTTTTTCGACACTCGATCATTTGACGAATCTAACAGCTGTTCAAAATGAATTTTGGTTTGCTTTTTGCTTTTATTAGATACCTTATTCCTTTATGAATACGATAGACACATTCCGGACCAACGATGAACTGATTACCAGCTGTTTAAAAGCATCGATAGCTGTTGCCCTTTTCATGAGGAGGCCCCCAATGGTGGTGGGGTATGGAGAAGTTCTCATAGTTAAAATCAGAGAAACGAGTGGATGCAAATGTTATTATGTGCTACTTATATATGCTCCAGGCCTTCGAAATTTTTTGAAATTTTGGAAAAATATCATTTGGCACTGTTCCAGCAAGCCCCCAAAGAAACGTCCTATACTTATGAGCCACCCTGTAGTTCCGATACGGCTCGTAAATCATCAAAATTGCAATGGTAGAGCTCATGCCATGAAACGTAATGCATACTACCGCAGTGTTGTTGAATGCTGAAAATTGCCGTGTCTCAAAAACATCATCATCGAGCATCTCACCCTGGTTATACCAATACCACTCGATTGCAGACCCGCAATAGAGAATCGGTAAAATCACCACGAAAACCGGAATCGACACTTGAATACACACACTTTTGAAAAATTTCTTCTGAAGTTGTCGCGTTTTGTCAGACATTGTAGAGTTGTGAGCAGTCAAAAAGTACACAGTTCGAGAGACAAAAAAGACACCTTGAACGACTAGAACGCAGAAGAACGTGGTGCATTGAGCTTGGATGTACATGCGACCAGGTTGATCCATGAGCACGAAAACTTGGGGTTCGAAGTATTCGACAGTTGGACATGGGACTATCTGAACCAGAAAGTTTGTAAAATACATAGTGTGACCATATATCTGGAAGGCCTTACAACGCTCGCAAGTTTACAGAAACATTGGACTTTAAGTACTCAATGATGAAACATTGTTGGATTCTTCAAGAGTACTCACTTTCAAAAGATCCAGTTTAGTTTTTTCCTGATCCGGAATCGAGAAATAAGTCGGAGTCATGAACACACAACCATATCCAAAATTGAGTGCGTAGAATAGAATCCGTGATGCCTTCCTCGTGATAACAAACCGATCCGTTGCCACAACATTATGTCGGTTCTCGAATATAATCACCAACGACACTCCGACTCCTGCCAATCCACACTGAGCCAGAAAAACTTGCACGAGAATCGGAACTTTCAGCCAACTGAATATGCCGACTGTAATTCCACACATGGCCGGGAAGAAGATATATGGGGTCAAGAGAGTGCTAACTAGCAAGTCTAAAAAACTTGGGCACTGTTCTACAATCGTGGACCGAAAAAAAAAATCATGGACCGAAAAAAAAATCACGGACCGAAATATAAAATCATGGACCGAAAAATGATGGACCGAAAAAATCGTGGACCGAAAAAAAAATTGGCTCTTATCTGTTATAGGGGATTTATGAACTTTTAGGGGACTCATCGAAATATAGTGGACCCCCAAACATTAAGGGGACCCGTTGAACATTCAGGGGTCCAATGGAAACTTTTAGGGGTCTCCTCAGACATATGAGGGACTGATCTCATTTGTCAAGAATTGTGGTGTTTTTTCAAACATATAAGGGACTTTTCCCAATGTTACGATTTTAGATCAGGCTTCCGGGGTCTTTTCTAAGCCTGTTAGAAAAAAAGACTATATAACAACATCAACGTCTTTTTGCCCTCTTTTTTTGAATTAGGCTTAGAAATCACTTTTCTAAATTTTCTCATTTTTCAGGCTTAGGAAAAAACTCCGGTTTTTTGGGTCCACGATTTTATTTGGGTCCGCGATTTTTTTCCGTTCATCATCTTTCGGTCCACGATTTTATTTTTCGGTCCATGATTTTATTTCGGTCCACGATTTTTTCGGTCCATCATTTTTGGGTCCACGATTTTATTTTCCGGTCCACGGTTTTTTTTCGGTCCATGATTTTTTTTTTTCGGTCCACGATTGTAGAACAGTGCCAAAACTTGTCCAAAAATGAACGTTGAACATGATCCACTTGGCTCCCTCCATCCGTTTCGGAGTTTTGAACAAGATACAGTATCCGCCGAAAATGTTCAAGGGGATTAGAATCAACGAAATACTATGGGATACGTACGCTGGGTACTCCCAGCTATCGAACCATGTGAACTTTTCTGGGGGACAGTTTTGGGCATAAAAGCCTTGTCTGTATTCATCCATAGAAATTGGGGAAGATGAAAAGTCAACAAAATGTGTCAAGATTGAAAGAGTTGAGAATTCGATAATCGTAATTTCACCTGTTGGAGCTCTAGAAAAGTTTTCAGACGTTTCACATGAGTCAATCTCAAAGTTGCAAAGTATGAGAGTATAGAAAGAAGTGGATGTGTTGATGGTTTGGTTCTGACTAGAATGTCTTTGGGTTTAGAAACTTCAAGATGTCGAATTCTTAGACACCTTCTGAGGCCAAAAAATCTTCAAGACTTCTGAAGTTGCTCAAAACTACATCAAGCATTCACGTTTGGGCGGAATTCTGTCTTCGGTTTCTTGATCAACGGACCCTTAAATCTGAAAACTCAGATCCAAAAATATCGGATCATTTCTAAATAGTGCCCCCATGTTTCGTTGTCTCTATTTTCTATCCAACTTCAAACGTTTTCTGTTCAAACTACCCTCTCTAGCTTACGTGTGTGTGTGTTCCCATCCTGGAATAATCTGGCAACAGTAATCCGATTTTCGCACCTCTTCATCATTGCGAGGAACCCTGTCTAGGCTAACCTGTCTGTGTGTAACACATTCTCATGTTTTATTCATTCAATATACTCTTGCACTTTCAATCCTGATTTTTCAGAAAAAAAAACCATCATTTTAACAACATTCTCACGATTTATTCGAGTGTTTACTGAAAATCTGAAATGAAAAAGAAAAATGGAAAACGGGCAGAGAAAAAAAGGGTCAAAAGGCACTTTAAGGTGTATATGTATACTCAAAAAGGGGGCTGAAAAAGAAACACATGAGAGTGGGTACAAAAGCGTCATGGACCCCGGGACCTGAAAAATAAAGTGTGTCCCGGTAGGCTCCACAAAAATACAAAAAAAAAGCAAATTTGAGCAAATGGACCGGATCCCAATTCGAAGGATCACGGCACTACGCGCATGGGCGGGATGAAAGGATTCATGGGGGATTACTGTAGTTACAACAAGAGAAAAAGTAAACTTAGAAGGAGTGGGAAGAAATTGAATGAGATTGAGTGGCAAGAGAGTGAGTGAAGGATGAGGGTGGATAGTAGACACTAATTCGGATATTCTATGATTTTGAGTTTTCAGACGGGACTTTTCCAGGTTTTTAGTGAACAAGTGAACGAGTGGGTGGTGTCGAGAAAGCTTATCGGGATTGTAAGAAGTGGAAGAGGAAAGATGGATGACGGTCAGAATATTCAGAAACAGGGCACGATCGGAGAAAATGGACAATCAAAAAAGTCAGGACAGTTTAATACTATCATGGGAAGATCTAGGTTGGTGTGGTGGTTGAAAGTGCTGCTCTAAAACGAACAGAGGAGGTTTCTTTGAGAGTAGTTTGAAGCAGAGGTATGGTTGAGGTTTGGAGGTATATGTATGTACGGTGCTGGGGGTGGAATAATACAGTAGTAGGTACATGTGGGACGAAAAAAGATCTATGCAACTAAAAGGCGGTTGAATATTGGAAAAAGGAGTCATGGGGCAAAACTAACTTAAAGAGAGAACGAAAAGCCTACAAATGAAGTGTTTTCACCGATTGTTTTTTTGAGAGACAGGCAGAAGTGGGTTTGATGGATACATTTTACGGCAAACTTTCCGGATTGTTCCAGAAAATCTACAGTAATTTGAAGGCGAAAGATGATAATCATGTGACAAACATGGCTAAACCTAATGTTATGTGTATGTGTTCGGGTTATTACAGGAGATGCATATCGTATGGAGAGGGGCAGAGGATTTGGTTGATACCAAATGTCCTCGGTGTCGTCTTCATAGGGTCTTCGGAGTCGCTGGATGAGGCGCAAGCCGTTGTGATGATCGAGGCTTCACTGTCCGACGAGGAGTATCCGCTGCCAGTGGAGTTGGCTTTCTTGGAGGAGGCCACCGACTCGGGGAAGTTGAAGTCGCTGAGAGAGGGTTCTTTGGTGATCTGAAAGTAGCGAGGTTAGTGGGTCTTTGTTGGTAGCTGATGCTCACCTCTTGCTCAGGAATTCGATTCAGAAAGTCGAAAGTGCCGTTTCCTTCCACAATCACCGTCTCGACTTTTTCGGACTCCTCCATTTCCTCATCGAACTTGGGGAAGCGTAACGATGTGGATGGCTTGTTTTGGTCTCCCCAGATATTCTGAACATTCGACCAGAAGTGTGACGATTTCATTTGCTGAGGAGGAATCAGAGTTTCGAAGAGCGCAGACTCGGATGGAGAGGCGGCGATCTTGGGCGACGCCTTCCACTCGTCATCATCTTCCATCAACGCAGGTCGCTTCTGAATGCGTAGTGCTGGTGAAGCAGGCGGCACGTTGAACTCATGACGGTTGATCGGCTTCTGAGCGGCGAGATCCATGACAGCTGCACATGAGGAGAGGGTGGGGAGTCCTACAAAGTCTCCGCGCGCTTGTCTGAACTGCCGATCTTGGAACTCCATGAGCCGCTCTCTATTGACGACTTCAGCGTGGTGACATCCCTCGCATTGAGTGCTTGACACCATTCCCATCCGGTGACGTCGGATTTCTTCTGGATTCGCGTAGTTCCGCGCGTTCTTCTTCATCATAAACGCACGTCGCTGCTGATTCGGTGTGAACGCCTCGTTCTTCATGACACTCTCGAACATGTGGAACATTGTCAGCTGGTACTCGTCTTCCAGGTCGAAAATTCCTTTGCGGAGTGGGAAAACCATGCTGTTGAGGATCTCAATGCAACGGAAGATGAGAGCTGGGAGGTTGTCGTCAGAGATCATCTGGCCAGGCACATTGAACCCATCGATGATCTCCTGGGACGTCTTCCGGCTACCTCCATCGTATTTGATGAACGGGCTCCACAGCAATTGACGGATCGAGCAAATCGCACATCGTACACATTGCGTTCCAGCCTTCAACTTCTGCTCGATAGATTTCAAAAGAGCCGGTCTCTCGTGAAGCTTCTCGATGGACTGCGCGATCTTCTTGCGTGCTCCATTCGTCACTCTCATCTTCTCGAGCACGCCGTTGTTCAGTCCCAAAAGTTGACGGTAGGACATGTCCTCGAACAGTGGGGCGTACTTGTGGAGACGCAACTTCTTCAGCCAGTATCCAAGATCTGAAAGAGAGATAAATTAGTTTCTGGGCGAGTCGGAACAAAATAAAATCATCATTTTTCCCCGTCGCCGCGTCTTAATTGCCTTTGTCTTGTCCCCTGGGCTGAAGGAACAGTATCTCGATTCCAGATCAGTTACCTAACATGGTGGCGTGGCGGTCGTGTGCGGGGGGGGTCCTGGGGTGGCGCGCGCCATTTCGTAAACATGATCATTAAAGTGACTGCCTGGGTGGAATGGAGAGAAAGAGGGGTGGTCTTCAAGATAAATGAGATGGGGAACGGAGGAACGACGATGATGTGAATACGGTAGAACAAAGAGCCATTAGTGTCGCGAAATTGGCTGAGGGAGATGGAAGGAAGGGGACTAGTTTGTTTCGATGAGATGTACTTTTAGGAATAAGGGAATGAAGAAGAAGTATGTGATCGGAAGTTTGGAGGGAAAGATATATGGCCTAAGGGGTACTGTAGGCTAGAAAATTAAAAGTTAGCTTCTTTGAAAGATTCAAAAACCAGAGCATTCTTTCATCTTCATTTTTTTAGAATCCCTATTTCTTCTTCCCATCTTCTTCTGAATCTAAAAACGTTGTTTGTTCATTTCTTCCGATTCCCCCCACCGTTCAAGATTCCCCTTTTCTCCTTCCTTCTCAGGTCTTTGCCGGCGTCAAAATTGCCACCTTTCTCTCCCAAATTTTCACTCTTTTTTTTTCGATGAACAAGGCAAAAAACTCGTTTTTTTTTCTTCATTGGCGGTACGTTCTTCAATTTTTTTTATTTCCTTACCTCTCCTAATCTTACGGAAATCTATCTAATCGATCACCCTTTTTTCTCATTTCCCCTTCTAACTTACTTTCATCTCAACTATCTATCTCTTTCTACAGTACTCTTGCCCAAAGTACACCCCATCATCAAACGATCCCATTCCATTCCCACGGGCAAGACACGTTCGACCCTGAAACACAAAAACGGCATGGTGAAAGTGCAGGCCTTCGGGGAGAGTTTCCCATAACAAAACATTTTTTGGGCAGATGCAGAAAAAGTGGGAAATATGTCTGGGAAAATTTGAACACCCCCTCCTTTCCCTTCTTCAACCGGAACCCAATAGGACAGTATGGGTGGCAGTGTATGCAAATTTAATGGGTTTTTTCGAGGTGGAGAGGAGGTTTAGGGGGTTTATCCGAAATGGGTTCTAGTCGATTGTTCAAAAGTGCAAAGTGCTTGGCGTGAAGCCAAACACGCCTGGAGAGGAACGTAAGAAGAGCAGATCAAATAAGCCACGCGGTTCCAAGTTCCAAAAGCGTTTTCGTTCCGCCTTATGATGTCACACCCCGAAGAACCGATTTCAGTCTCTATGTGTGTAATGATGAAAAAGAAAAGGCACTCCGTTTTGTTGCAACACGAAAAATTTCACGGCGATCTTTCTCTCTCTCGCTTTTCAATCGAAAGAGGGTGCCCCGAAAGTGATAAATGGGTTTCTTCGTCGTAACCGATAGCGTGGTGCTTCTTCAATTGATTCTCTGATTGATTCAATGAGCTAGTCTATGTAGTAGCTGGCAGATGACACACACAAGAATCCAAGAGTCAAAAAGTGCATGCTTCATCGAACTTTCAAACAGCCGCGTGGTCGTACCTATCACCTCCCCCTCCTGTCTCCGGGAATCCTTCCGGGCGCAGTCTCTCCGGCTCCCCCCGGGGTACCACCTGGCGCGCCCCGGCTAAACTTTGAACACCCCGGGTTTACAGCCCTCCATATAGCCTCACAGATAGCAGCATTAGACGACGAGATAAAGGTCAAGAGGCTCTCGAAATCGCAACTTCGCACTGTATGTATAGGAGAGCGCGCGTAGCAATCCCCCTGCGTATCTTTCCTCTCCAAGCGCCCCCCACTTTCCATTTTTCTGGTTTCGATCAAAACCCACCGAACTACCGTCCGGTTTATGCGCGCAAAAAAGGTGCGGCACCGACGGAAACGCAACATTTTGCAAGTTTGCAATGAAACCCTTCCCCTCTCTTACCTCTCATGCCCGGCTTATGCTCATCGTTATACCGGGGACCTCTTCCCAGAGGTACGATCGTCGGATGCAAGCAGTGATGAAGACCGTTGTTGAAGCCGCTGATGGGTCTGAACTGGAATCCGGTCTGAAGCGGTGGCTGCTGAACTCCTCCATTGACACGATTATTACGGAAGTGGTTAGGGTGTGCTGAAAAAAATGGACGTTTTTTGGATGGTCTTGGGTGTTCCCCATATCCCACTTGATCAGCTTTTTTTGTCGTTCGTCTAGGGAAAAAAGCGCTCGGGGAGAGAAGATAGTGATAGACAAATTGTTTGTACACAAAAAAAACCGCAACACTTTTTGGAAAGTCTACGCCAGACGGGCTGCGTCTCGTTCTCTCACTCTTGCACAAAGTTTTTTTCGCTGTCGTAGAGTCCTGGCGGGAGGAGAGGGAGGCTCTACGGGAGCAGGCGCAGGAGTGATGCAAAATTGTACGCGGAGCTCAGAGCGCACACACACAGGAGAGGGATAGTTAAAAGTGCAAGTGACCTATTAATTTGGATTTTGATGGGACCACGTAGTCTTATCAGATATGATCATAGACATGAGGAGGGAGACGGTGGAGATCAAGAGATCAAGTCTGGAGGGTACGAGAAACGATGAGCTGATTTGCAGAATTCTTACCTGGACTTTTATAGAAAAGCTTCTGTGTCGTCTGATGATGCTGATGGTATCCATTATTCAGTCCTTGATTCTTCCTCAGCTCTGGCGATGAGATAGGTGACATTGGTGCTGACGATGTATCTGAGCCCGTGAAACCATTCGAAGAATTCGTTCCAAACGACATGGCATTCGAGTTGTTGGGCGCCCACGGATTCATAGGGTTCACCGATGTTATGCCGAGGCTGACGAAGTCGTAATCGTTGTAATCGTTGACACTGACGTTCTGCATGTTCTCCAAAAGTTGATCCTCAGCAGTGGGTCGCCGTTCGGATACTGGTGGTGGGTAGATGGTGGCCGATGAACCGGATGGCTGCTGCTCCAGCGCTGACAACGATACGTACGATGTGTTGTGGGTGAGACGCATCATCAACGACGGGTCTGAAAAAAGGATGAGATGAGGTCATTATGCGAAAATTTCCGAGAAAAAAGTTAAGTACTGATAAGATAAGTGTCTGGAAAGGCGCGGAGTTTTGCAAGTCATCAAAATTTCGAGGTGAACTTTTATGATCGATTATGGTCAGACTACAGAGTACAGGGATCAGAAGTGCGAGTACAATATCGGGTTCGAAATCAGCGAAACAGTATTCGGATCAGTTACAGCTGAATGCATTTGCCAAGAATGGAGGATGAAAGGAAGACCCAGCTGAGCGGAAGCAGATGACTAACGAGGAAAGTTCGTTTGCAACATACAAAGAAGTTTAAAGAAAAAGAGTTAAGGGTATTTAGGCGGGCTGGGGGTAGGAGACCAACACAAAACCGCCGAACGAGGCGAAAAAAACGGACAGTGGATCGGAGAGAGATGGAAGAAGCAGCATTCGAAAAAAAGAGAAGTTTTTGGCGAGGACGCCCGGGCGCAAGAAAGAAGAACAAATAAGAAGGGCATTTTTTCTTCGACGCGAGACAAAACGCGGGAGGAATCAGTGGGGCTCTCGGAAGCCTTCTAATCAGTAGCTATCAGTAGATGTTAAAAGTATGGCATGCAGAAGATTCAAAAAAGAGCAATTGGCCTTTTGGTCTTCTCGGAGCAAAATAGAGAGAGAGGCGCCAGGAGGAGATCTGATTTTTGAGAAGAAATTTGAAAACTAAGCAAGTGACAAGGGAAGAAGAGGCGGAAAAAAGTGAGCACCCAGACAGAAGGTGAGATGATGATATCGGGAGGGCACTTGTGGTCCTGGCGCCGCCCACTTGCTGCACCCCTCGCAACCAGGCCCCAACGTTCTTGTCCTCCTTCAGAAGAGTGTCTGTCTGGGGTGAGGGTGTCTTTGGGGGCGGAGCCGCGGCACGGCGCCCCACCTCCCCTTTTCTGCAACACGTTACCGATACGGGGAGAAGGAGGGGCGGAGCCTGAACAGGTAGAAAGAGTTTTGAATTTTCCTGGTGGCAAAGTTCAAAAGATCAAATATGGGTAGGAGCATATTATGTTATGTGTACTGTCGACGTGTTGATATTGTGATGACAAAAGGTAAGGAGAAACAATCAGGACTTTACAATGCGAGTAAAAGTGTAAGATAGATAGATAATCGAATATAATAGAGCGAGGCGAAAAAAAAAACGTAATTTGGCTGAGTGCTCTCTGTGCTCGTTTTGAGTCAGTGTCTGCAAAAGCTGCTCAAATAGAGGGAGAAATTTGGAAGAATCACTTTGGAATGGGGGAGGATATTGGAGGAGAAATTAATGTATTCACCATCGGGGGGATGATCCAGGGATAATCTTGGAAATGTGCACATTGAGCAGTACGTTGTGTGGAAAAATTGCTGAATGAGCTCGAATCTTGAGAAGTCGAAAATGTCTAGAAAGTCTTTGGGGAAAGGATTCATTAAGTTCAAAAGTTATAGATAGGATTCAGGAGAATCCAGAGACCATAAAATGTCATCCAGATCGGCTTAGAGTCCCAGACAATCTGATCTGACCTAGATTCTCAAAATGTGCTTCAGATCTGAGCTGAAATTTTCAAAAAATGTGCTCTTCGCCCCCCTAAGTCCCACCCCTTCCAGATGATCTAGATTTAGATATATCTGTTCCAGAACCAGATTGTTGTTTTTTTTCACCCCCACTAATAGCCCCTTAGTGCCATTTCCCGGGGCCACCCAGTGCGTAAAAATCGTCTCGCGAAATGCGACAGTTAAAAGATTTATTTGTTATTTCATCGTTCTTCTCTCCCTCTTCTTTTTCTTTCAAAAGAACAACTTTTCGTTGTTTTTTCTTCTTTCCCCTTTCAAGCCCTTCCTCCCATTCCAGGGGTCATTCCGGCCATCATTTTACCGCGTCTTTTTGATCTTCAAAATGCGTCCAATACATAAAGAGACAGATATACATACATACCACCATGAAGAAGAAATGGAAATGCAACATTCGAAAGAGTGAAACTAATGGGTCGGAGGGGTGTCTGGACTGGGAGGTCTTCAGAAAAGACATGAATGGGGCAAATGGAAAACTATAAATTAACATTTTACCGTAGGCGGTGTGGTCTCCAAGTCCTTGAGGAGGGGGGAGATGCAAAATGAAAGGAGTCAAATGATAATTTATGAGGTGTCTTGTCGGTTTGAAACCGGGGGAGGGGGTGTCTAGGACGCTACTAAGAACACAAACTGTCTGGAGAGACGGCTGACTGCTTTTTGATGAGATGGTCTGGTGGTAGTAGTAGTAGTAGCAGGGTATTCTCGGGTTACACCAACAAAATTGGAACCAGATCACAATTCTTCGAGAGCACATGGGCCAAAGGGGTGAAAAAAACAACTACCAGAAAGTGGACGGGGTCTAGATTTTCAGACGATGATGGTTTTCAGATGAGGAATGGAGCAATCGAGAAGAATCTGGAGTATAATGTGATGTAAATAGGAAATGGGAAGAAAAGGATCAAGTTTCATGGATGGCAAAAACATGGTAAGCCTTGCGGATCAGCTGTTTTTGGCGAGAGGAGAATTTAGAAAGGTTCAAACGAGGTAAGAAAATCTGGGAGTGGTCAAAAGGTGATTTGAATGAAGATTTGTGGTTTTCAGATTTTCAGATTTTCATGCCACTTTGGAAAATAGCCCCAGGATGTCTGAAATTCATATTCTCGGACTTCGAAAGCAGTGACATAGGGAAGTTCAGATCTAATAGTATTAAAAGCTGAAACTCAAATCCCACTGTAACAGGTCATGTCTTCGAAATCTTTGATACTCTGGACTGGTTTTAAGTTAATCTCACAAAATACCAGATCTTGTCCGTTTCGATTCACCTGCTGTAGTCTGAAAAACAAGCATCATAATATTCGGAACCCCTACAAACCCCACTGATCATCAAGAGCCCTATCGGCGTGAAAAAAAACGGAAAAAAGAATGTTGCAAAAAACCCGACGGGACCCTTCTCACCCCTTCTCCTCCTCTTCAAATTGGCATTATTTCACCCAGACTCGTCTGGGTCACCATCAGAAGGAAGAAGAAGAAGCCGGTGGTGCTCATTTCTCTTTCTTTTTTCGTGTTGCTCCCGATGCTTTTCAGCTGGTCGCCATTTTTTCTTCATCTTCTTCTTCTTCTCTTTTTTCTTCCCAATTGACCACTGTGGATAAATGGGAGGAGAGAGTGGACGAGACGGAGAGGATTAGAGATTAGGGGGGTGAACCCGGGGAAACAGAGAGACAAAAACGTTTGCTCGTTTTTGGCATCATGCCAGGAAGACAGAGTGAGGGCTAAATGAGTTTGAGCTCTCTTAGCATGGGGAGGGATCTTCTTCCTCTTTTTGCTGTGTTTCAAAATGAGGGAGCAGACCAAAACAGAAGAACCAGACATGGCGGAAAAATGAACAAGTGGGGAAACATGGAATATATTTTGTCATACATAAAATATGAATTGTCAGAAAATGAGGAGAATGGCGAGTAGTAAGAACAACGGCGGAGGGGGGAGTGACTATGATCGTGAGAGCAGGAGTAGAAAGTAGGGGGCGGAGCTACGAGTTAAAGAACAGTTGAACTTCTCTCGAGCGACTTCGAGGCGTCGAGAAACTGGCAACGTTTGATCAGCAGGGGTGAAATAGGTGATAACGGCGCACGGAGAAAATTTGAATTTTTGATTCGAATTTTAAGCGACCAAGCGGGGCAATCACGTATGTACAGGCATACAGAGAACGGTATACAAATTTTTCCTCTCCTCTAGTTTCTACCGTTTTTCAAGTCTCTCTCTCTCTCTCTCTCACTCATTGAAAAATTGAGACAAACGAGACCAAAAAAAGAAAGTCTTCTCCTCTTTTTTTTTCATCATCATCATCACCGGCGGCCTTCTTCTTCTTCTTCTTCTTCTTCTTGTGCCCACCCCCAGGGCAGCAGCGAAGAATTCGGCCTTCAAAAAGTGAAGACGTCGACGAAAAGAGAGTGGAATCAGGGAGGCGCGCTCCGACGATACAAAACGGTAGAGGAGGAGGGTGGCCTTTTCTCTCTCTCTCTCCCGATTCTGAATCGGAGACCCCGAAAAAAAAAATGAAAAGAAGAGGAGTTGAACATCATTTGGAACCATGCCAAGTCACATGGTTTGGCGCAGCTGGTCTGAGATCTCGTAGCAAGCGAAAAAAAAATGGCATCAGGAGGCCGCCGACGAGGTGTCGTCGCGCCATCAAATCACCCTTTGTGTCTGTGTGAAGTGCGCGAAAACGGAGAAGAGGGTAATAAAGATAGGGATCCGACAGGAAGGAGGGGCGGAGCTTCGAGAAAGTCGTTTCAGAGAAGGGGATACTGTAAGTCGGAAGGAAACAAGAAGGGAAAGAGACTTGAGGAAAACACTTCTGATCGCAAAAAAACTGAGTGAACTGAGGGTAGATGGGGGTGAATACCTCATGTGATTTTAAGGTCAGACAGCTTAGTTAATAGGATCAATTTTGTGTGTGGGTCTTTTTGGAGGATGGGATAGATCGATTCGTTTGGGGATAGATCGAAAATCGAAGACCGTGGAACTTCAAGTCCTATAGAGCTAGAAAGTGGGCTTCCACATTGTTAGCACCTATTGGAATTTTCTGAACAGAATTTTCGTTACCGTATTCCTTATGAAACTTTGGACTATACCTAACATGTCTAAAAATTGGCGCCCCGCCTCCAGGAACTTTCCCCTCAGACAGAAACTCTCATAAAACTTTGGATGGTCCACCTCAAACCAATTAGCTATTCAAGATCAGAAGATTAAACTTTGCCTAACACCTGCTGTAGAACCCATCCATGTCTAGACAGTACACACATCGCCATATCACACAAACCAATCTTGCACTCTTATCACACCATGGGGACCTTCTTTAAATACATATCCTTCTAGACACTTTCTCCTTTCTTCTCGGCAAACATCGACTTCATCAGGTCACAGCACAAACTAGTCTGCGTCTCTCCAAAGAGCACAAACTCTTTTCATATCATCCCACTAATTGATGATAACTTTTATGGTCTTCTGTGTGTGTGTGCAAAGTGATAAGAGCAGTGTATTGGAAATGTTGCCAAATCGGCGGAGTATGTGTATAAGTGTATGTGTGCATTTACAATGTCTTGATAAGAAACTGTCCATACAGACTCCGCCCCCAATTTTTAGTAGTAATAGTGTTAGTAGTAGTAAGCCGTTGGCACCGTGCCATGCCATGTTTAGAGAAGAGAAAGTGATTTGATCGGAGGAGAGAATCGCGGGAGGCGCGCAGCCTTCAGCAGCAGGTGACAATGCAAAATGAAGATAAATATGATTTTGATAGGTGAGACAGAAATAAAACACGCACTGGGTGGGCACGTCGTCTCCTTTGACTTCTTCGCCATCCGACGACGACCCCAACGATGACTACATCTCCTTCTTCTCCTTATTCTTCTGTATCTCCTGTATACGCGGTGGTTTGAGGAGAGGGGGCACGACGAGACAGCCAGATGCGTATCTGTTGCCCATATATGGTGAGCGTGGCGTATGCGTGTGTGTATATGTATGCATGTATACATGGATAAGAAAATCAAAGGTATCTCTCTTTTTTGGGATGCTGCTGTTGTCTGTACAAACATTTATCCGGAAGAAGAAGAGGAAGAAGAAGAAGACAGAAAAAAGAGGAAGTGTTGCGCGAAAGGTTAATAGAACGAAATGTTGCGTCTTCAGGGTTCTAGACCAGGTCAGCAGCGGGTCAGACGACGTCTTGATAAGAAAGGAAGTTGAGTAATTCGCACCTAGTTTGGCGATGATTGGATGGGGAGAATTGTTCTAGGCTCAAGGGGAGTAAGCTACAGATCTCAAGATCTAGTGGAGTTTCAGTCTAGATACCTGCCGCTTTCCTATTCCTTCTCCTTGTGGGCCTGATCTATCCGACTGGACACGTGAATCTAACATGCTGCCCAATCATATGTTGGGGGAACCCCTCTCTATTATCACCCCACTCAAGTCGACCATCTGATAGTGCTACCGTACCTAAAGCACTGTAAGTTCTATTTTAATTGGGCGAACCGAGTCGGTTCTTACTCTCTCGAAGGTTACATGCAACTTTCTACAGCGGGTCCACGTACGTACTTTTACTGGAAAAGTTACAGAAAGTTGCCAGAACTGCTGCAGAAAGTCGAGAGACTAGCTTGAAAAAAGATAGTGGAGGTCTGTAATAAAATGTCCCAGAAAACCGAGAACCCCTACAGGTTCATCAGAAAGTTATAAGGGAATCTCTACTTCTGAATCAGAAGTCCAACGCTGCAGACATCTCCCTTCGAGATCTCTCGTCCCGTTAAGAAAATATTATTCTTTAAAGAGAGAACCTGAAGAAGTCCGTCTCAGTTGCAACATCTTCTCTCCCTAAACAGATTATCTTGATCTACATGGCAGCGCGGTGGCGCGCTTGTCACCCTCATCGACACCTTCTTTCCCGCGCGGAAAAAAGAAAAGGAAAGGTGTCTGGACAAGGATATTATAGATATAATAATGTATACATATGCACCTGATGATCTGATCTGTTTCTGTCTCTCTCTCGATGACAGATCAAACCGCCTTTTTGAAAGGTGTGAAATCGTAATAGACGAGTGAGAAGAAATCGGAAATCGGGGAATCAGAATTCAGAATACAACCAAACATACACATTCATGAATCATGGATTCGGAATTCACTTCAATTCGCGAATAAACATGCAAAAAATACCTTTTGAGAAAGGTCAATAGGTGTTCTCTCTCGGCATTCGTCACTTTCTTAGCAAGGGTAAACAGCGTGGATTTCAAAACGCTCTCTCTCTTTCTACTAGGAACATCCTCCGATTACACAATACAGTTAATACTCTGTGCACACAATTGATCTACCTATTTGACCCTACTATCTTTTTTCCGGACCGGCACTTTGTAGTTTGCCGAATGAATGGAGATAAACTGTTTCTGTATGTGTGTCAAACTAGCGGATTATAGCGGCGGGGGATGCCTTTACAAAATGGCACCCCGATTTCCCGAGTACTTGAGAATAATTGACATGGACTGTGTGGTGGCTAGGCGTGAAAAGATGAAGAGGAACTTTGTTGGGGTGGATAGAAGAACAATTCAGCTAGAAATGGTCATGGTCACTTTCAACTGAAACTGGCTGGGGTCTACCGCTACTTTGAGCTGATTTATCTCGGCTTTTATTACAGCTATCAAACAAACGCTCATAGAGAAAATTATTTAGATAATCTGAGCAACATGTTTTCAGTTGACCACTTTTTAATATCTCTTACAGAAACTCATATAAATGTGTTTAATGTAATACTTCCTCTAATAAAGCAGCATCCTTTTTTCGACGCTTTGACCAGATTTATCTCGCTTCGTGTGGCTGATATCCAAAAGTTGTCAACTACATAAATGATTGTGACAAAACGAGCAACATTTTTACAGTTGACCACTTTTTGATATCTTTCACAGGAACAGAGATAAATTTGGTGAAAGTGCCCGGAAGGTTTCTATGTATTCCGAGTTCACGACCTCCGTTAATTTTGAGGAGGGCAGATAGGAGTCTCTCTTCAGTTTAACAGAAAAAGCAACAAGTCAAAACAATAGTGAATAGTGGAAAAAATCATGACTACAAAAACAAAATCGACGATTTCGAGGATATTGTTTATTTGCTTCTGCTGCCTCTGGAAACTACTCGAGTGGTGGCTGGTTCTTCCTTCAGCTCAAGAATCCCACCCCACTAAAAAGCAGCAGGATTGATTATTAATTAATAATGTCTCCATATAAGAAGAGAAAAGCCCCCTATTGAAAGTGATCCTTAATGACGCAACGGGTACATATGCGCGATGTGACCTGCTGAGAGATAAAGAGGGGTGTCCGAATGGCTAAAGGTATAAAGAGGGGACACTTGGACCCGCCACTCCTAGGTGATCATCCTAAAGTTACAACGTAGGAGAGAATATATATCGGTGGAGGTGCACCACCTCGAATGTGCAATGAAATGAATGCACTACTACTAGTGCCTATTCTAAAGCCGTTTAGAAGCGACCAAAGAGCAGCACAATGTGTTGTCAGCCTACAGTAGTCCTTTTCAGACACACACACACAAACAACTCGAACGGCCGAAAGTAGAAATTTTTGAGGAGCGAATGGCACACAAAAAATAAACACAGTCGGTCGATCGACAAAAAACGAAGTATGGACAGACAGGCAAAAAAAAATTTCCAACTGACTGCCAGGGCTCTTCGGGGTCGAGCAGAACAAATAAAGGTAGAAGGTAAGAAGGTAGGAAAAAAACGTCGAAAGAGGAATGAACGAAAAAAAAACTCTGAAAGAAAAAAGAGAACGAACTTTTGGGGTCAGCTGATCCTTAAGCGGAGGATGGGTGGGACTTTCACCTGGGATGAAAAAGATTGAAGGTTGAGGTTTGAAATAGGATCAAAAGATCAGATGTGGGATCATATGGTACTGTAATTGGTTAGTCCGTAATCCTCAAAAGGTCATGTTGGCTCTCGAACTCCAAAATATGGGTGCAGAAACGCCCTAATTAAAGTTAAGCTCCTGAATCCTCATTCTAGGATTCTGAACATCTTAAGTTCAGAAGATCAGAACCTGGAGCGAAGCACCACTGTCCCAGGACCCTCAGTTCATCGGACCAACTTTTTCAATCATCCATCTTTTTTCGTGTCCATCCATTCCGCCTGGCCCCGCGGATGAACTTCTGAAGGGACGTCGCCTCCTTTCTTCTTCTTCTTCTTCCTCCCTTCTTCAGTCGGCACACAAAATGTGAGTGAGATGAGAATTGAAATTGTCATTACAACCACCTGGTGGATCCCCTGCTTCTCACTCATCTTCTCAATGATTTCCCTCATCTTGGCTGCGTCTCTCGATCTCTCACCATCGGACCACATGTTGGCACATTGCCAGCGGGGACCCCGAGGAACCTAAGCGGGAAGAACACAGCCACGTGAAACGTTTAGTGTTGAAACGGATATTACCAATTGATGGATGATGGACACACAGATAGGTAGCAAGAGAGAAAAAAAATCGGATGCATTATTATGTTTATTTGATTTCTGGTGTGTTCCGATCGAGGAGGTGGTGGTGGTTTCGGAATCAGATGGCTGAGTGACAGAGATAGGAGAAAACAACAAGTTGCAACATCGGAGCACACATAGAAAGGGGAAAAGCCCTTATGATAGTGATAAAAAAACAGAAAAATTGAGAAGGAGCGCTAGGTGACCAAAGATGGAAGATGATTCTGGGAGGAACACGGAATGGTGCAAAAAAATGGTTGCAAGGAAGATGGTAATGATCTTTGAAAGTGATGTACATTGTTGAAGGAATAGGTTTGACCTTCTGTCACATGGGTACTATTCCAAGAATCTTCATAGAAGATATGCAAGAAACCGATCCAGTACCTATGTCACTTGAGGATCCAGGAAACTTTCAAGTTCAGACCTATCTTTTCAGATACCGTCTAGAACTTAAATATGACAGGTTTTTTCTTTTTTCTATTCAAAAAGCGACTTCGGACATGACACCCAGAGAAATCTGGGCAGATTCAAAATCAAAGTCATCTGGGTTCTTTTACTAGCGATAGCCCTAGCTTCCCTACCCAGAAAACCGGAACCTTTGGATCAAAGATTTTCTGGATTCCGAACCTCCAGACAGGAACGCCTACTGTACCTTGAGCCCATAGATCAGCGGACACCTGGCTTTAAAGAGCTTCACGTGTCACTCGCCAACAGCTCATCTTCAACATTACACGTGGTGCTCAGAGAAGGGGATATCTCGTTTCATAAAAACTTTCTTGCCTGGATCAGCTGATGGTGACACTAGGGTCACAGACACTTCTGTCTAGATAAGAAAAGTCAGTCGAATTTCGAAACTTTTCACCAAAAAATGATCAGTTAAAAACCAAGCAGTATTTTGTTCTGGCAGCGCTCCAAAAAAAGCCCCGCCGTGTGACCTACTTTTCTGCCAATATCATCACACATTGGGTGTTTGTACATACAGGTATGAACAAATTTCATCATAATCACATACTCCGATGAACGAACCGGTATGGGAAACTAGATACTCGATACTTGATACCCTGGAGGTGTCGCGAGACACACCTAGATTCAATGTACTATAACTTTTTCATTGGAATGGATAGTGGGATTACGATAGCACGTGGTAGAAGATTAAACTGGCTTTGAGATTGTTGAAACTTTTAGCGTCTGTTTATTTTCATACCAAAAAAAAACTCTGCAAGGAAAATGTGTTACAACACCTCGATGATATCATACGGGGGGTAGCCCCTTCTGATTCACCGGCGGGCGGACCTCAGAAGAAAGGAAGCTGCCGACACGGGGAGAGAACTTTTTTTTGTTCGAATGCAAATAGCAAAGGAAAAAAAACGGAGAAAAGAAAAGGTTATGGAAATGAGAGGGAGAGGGGGTCTCTTTTCGGTGAGGGATACCCACGGGCCATCGAAACAAGGACGATCGAAACGCGAAACTACACAGATGATGATTATCCGCAAGGAAGGCAGCGAGGGATCATCATCGTAAATTGCGCTTCCCAACGGTCGTTTCCCGAAACAATAAAAGGGTTATATATTAGAACATACTAAACACAACAAACACGGTTGATTAGGAAGGTAGGAAGGAAGAGCGGAAGGGGCCAAAATCTTCTTTGCCCTTATCGGAACCCCCTTATACCATACACATGCCCACACACACACACACACATATTTGTCTAAATAGAAGCTTGTACAAATATGTGGAATGATAGAGGGGGAGAGAGCGGGTGAGTCCATTCACCTAATACTAAGCCGCTCGTTTTTGTCGTCCTTCTTGTTTTTGTTACGCGCCGATTCTGATTTTTATACGCGTCTGAAAATTGAAAAAGTGGCTCCAATTTTGAAAAGAGTCAAAAAGTGCACAAAATGGAGTGATGTGAAATGTTGCCATATATTTTGCGAAATTGGCTCACTTTTCGTCGTAACCCGCTGTGATTATAAGAGAGAGCATAACAATAGTACGATGTGCCTCTGGATATTGGCTCCGATTCAGTGAAGTTGCGAGTTGTAGACATGAAAAATGAGCCAATTTCGGAGGGAGTTTAGGAATCGGTTGTCTGGGTAGGGTAAATTAGGAAGTTCGGAATATCAAAAATCAGTGAGTGGATTGGATTTTCTGAGCTTCTTAGTCATCGATGGATACATGGATTCAGAGTCTTAGGAACTCCATGGATTACATGTCTCTGGTTTCCACGAAAATCTCGGACAGCTGGAGCATATGAAGCCACTATGATTTACAGGTTTTTCATGAATCCGCAAAATCAAGGAAATCATGGATTTTATGGATACCGTGTCCGTGGGTACCAGATTTTTGAATACAAGATTCATGGATACCAGATTCATGAATTTCATGAACATCGGAGTCAACGTGACTTCAAGAACAGAGAATCCATATTCTGCATAGAATTTCTCGGATCATGCGACGCTAAAAGCTTATAAGACCATCCAGAGGGTCAACGCACAAAGTTCTAAAATTGAACCAAAAATGGAAAACCAAGTATACGTATAAGCCAAAATCAAACCGTGACAATATATCCGGGAACAACTACCAATACATGTACTGAATCTAACGCCGAAAAAGGGCAAATCGAAAGTGAAGTCAAGAACAGGTGAACAAACTGCTACACAGAGAATGAGAAACATTTTAGAGGCAAGGACACGGATCAAAGTCAAACACGGAAAAGGGGCGCGATGGAAGGCGAAAAAAAAATGTTGGAAAAAGGATCGGGATAGATGTTAGAAGAATGAGGAAGAAGAACTAGGAAGTGTTGTGGGGCTGTGTGTTGATTTGTGATTGTGATAAAACGACCTTCCGTCGCTAGTACAGAAGAGATGCAGATAATAGTACGCCTATTATTACAAATCTTCACACTATGAACCGTCGAAACCTATTGGGTGGTTTATGCTAAAAGCCAAACAAAGAAATCATCAATCAATCAGTGATCACGGCTTCGCTCACCCCCCACTTGAGAGTGTCCTCTCCTCCCGGGGTGGGCCATTCGGGCCTTCCCCGTGTTTGTGCAAACCCTTCCGATGATGCTCCTCCTCGGTATATACCGGGCCAAAGCACAACAATCTCTCTCTCTCTCCCATCCTTTATCTCTCTTCTCTCTTTCATGGAACACTCACTTTAAAAGTGACCACAGGTAGCACATGGGAAAGTGGAGGGATTTTTCGCTCGGAGGACCCGACGGAAGTTATCCATCTTCTTTTTGCAGGAAAAAGGGTCACTGATGCATCATCATTCCTGCTGATGTTGCTGGCGATCTTCGGACCTGGTGAGCTCATCGAGTAGGCGAACGGATACGGAGAAAAGGATCACGTGAAGAACAACAAAGGTTTAGTGGGATTGGAATGTGTAGGTAGACCACTAGAAACTATATTGGAGGTCAGAGGCTAGTTGTATTAAAGCAAAATTACTGAGGACCTATTCTTGGATCATACAGACTGGTTCATAATGCGATCAACTGCTTCTCAAAAATCAACAGATAGGTTCGCTCTACCGAACCGCGTTGAATTGAAATTGCAATAAAGCGTAGTAGCTACACTACGTATTAGCAGTACACGCACGACGCTACCGTATTGCTCCAAGACGGAACTAGACCTGAACTACCCAATAAGCTGACGTGAACTCTCAAAACTTATCATCTCCCACCACAAAAAACTTCTCTTTCACCGCCTTCCTGACGCCGTTTTTGAGTCGTTTTGAACAGAAAAACGAACATTATCAGTGTGCACTTTTTGTCTCTCACCAACAGAAAAAAGTTCCCTATTACGTTAAGGAAAAAGTCACCTGATTCCGTCTATACCGGCGTATTTTGTACAGGCGCCTAGTTATCAACGAGGGAGCACAAATTAAGAGCAGACACAGTTTTTGGTGGTGGGATTCAGATCTTGTTGGAAAAAGTAGACTTTCAGGCCGATAGAGATCTTGACGGATTCCAGGTCATTGGTTCAATTGACATGTACCACTCAAAGACGGTCGGTCATTCACAACTTGTATGATTTTTAGGTCATACTCCAGTTTATAAGGTTTTTGGACATTTGAGAGCAGCCATGAGGCAACTAAAACGTATCTAAATTCTTACCTAATTAAAATTCACTCCTATGACCGTAAGCAGATGATAGATAGAGGCCTATTAAATTCAAAGGTTTTCTACATCCAGCCCGGCCTCACTTCTTCTAACTTCCAGATCCCTCTAGCCCCGCCCACTTTCTCAATATCACCTCCGACCCCAAAACACAGGATCATAAGATGAATGAAACAACTTCAAAGGCAAGAATGTATATAGTGAGTGTAGTTGTTCAGCTTCTTCTTCTTCTTCCTCCTTCCGATTTTCCATGTCAATTTATCACTCGTTCTCCATCTCCACTCACTTCGTTTCTTTTCGAATCGAAATTTCACGTATGTCACGAGGTGTGCGTGTATGTGTGCTCCGAAATGCTCCAAGTACCGGACAACTGTTCTGGGGTCCAGCAGTTGAACGTATTATTCTCTCTCGCTTTTTTCTTGCTTCTTTTTTTTTGCTTGATTGCAAGAGATAAGAAAGAGATCATGAAGGGGTCTGATGGAACTCATAAAGGGGGTGAGAAAACAAAACAATGAAGCAATGAAAAAAAGTGAAATCAAAAAGAACTAAACAAATTAGTGGAGGTGTCTCTCTTGGCTCGGAGAGCTGTTGCTCCGTCTGTGTTTACTTCAAAGTGCACACGGTTTGGTTTGGCGGGGTTTTTTTTCTTTTTTTTCAACACACCAGACTCCTAGACACTACTCAGACTTCTTTTCCGCAAAACTTTTTTTCCCGCCGCGTTTGCTCCAAATAAAAAATTTTGATCCCCCCTCTTTCTGCGTCTCTTCCCGATTGGGATCTCTCTCGCTTCTTCAAAAACTGTTGCGACTTTTTGTATTGGCATAGTGCCAAAAGAAGAGAGAACGAACTGTGGGCGGTGTGAGATCAAAGTGATCAATTTCACTTATCAATCGACGTGCCAATCGGCTGCGATCACTTGAGAAACTTTGAAATTAGGGAAAAAGTACCCATGGGGGATCTTCTTTACGTGACTTTCTGCAGAACTAATCGGGTCAGACAGCCACGGACACTTTCGCCCAGTTTTTTGCCGCCCTTCTTCGAATGCTGCTATTTTTTCTCTGCAACGGTTTGTCACTTGTTGTAGAAACAAGTGATTGATGGCTTTAGTGTATTGGCGGGACACGGCCATGGTTTTTTGATCCGCTACCTAGAATTCGAATCCTCTTCCAAATCAACGGGTCAAAAATCCGATGTACTTTCTTCGATATGTTCTTTGCTTCTCCGTGGGTCAAGGTAGATCATCTAATTGTTAATAGTAGATCACAATCCATTTGGCCAAAAACAAAGAAAAGTGCATAGTGTAATAAGATACTTAATTCGCTAATTATCACACCCATAAATCAATCACTTTTACCCATCGGTTTACGATTTCTTTGTTATCAAACTAGCTTCATCTTTCGGAGAGTTTGATTTTTTGAACTACGGGTTGGGGACCACGGAGTATCTAGAATACCGGAGTCCAATGCTCGAACCTTAGTGGCTTCGAATCCGACAAAATGGTGGCCTAGAATTCTAAAAATTGGGGGCCTAGAATCGAAATTTTAGAAGGGCGTAGAATTTTAGTTTTTGAATGCCTAGAAATACAACAAAGACCTCAAGTGTCCATTGCATTCACAGCCTATCTCAACCTTTCAGATTTTCAGATCGCTTTTCTGAAAATATTTACTCCTTGACCTATTTTCTCCCTTATAATCAATTCCTCCTCACACCATCATCAATAACAGACTTCAAAAAAGCAATAGAAAGCGACTGTAATCAAAGATACTGTCTAACGTCGAAAACAGAAGGCATGGATGGCCGAATGTTTACCCAACTGATATATTTTTGGATGGAAAAAAAATTTGGCGCAACCATCGAAAACTGTGGATTGTGTTTTGATGATGGACTGGCGTGTTTGCTTAATAATGGATGGAGAACAGATCGAGACAGAGGGTAGTCTGGAAAATGAGCTAGAGTCAATTATGGAGCAAAAGTCGAGATGCTGTGGAGATCTGGACATCTGGAGACTTTGATCCTTTGATTCGTCACTTTCTACTTCCCCATCTTTACTATCATTTGTCTCTCTCACAGTTTCTGACTTCCCCCAGAATTCCCAGACACCCCCAGAGAATAGTGCACTCGTACTTCTTGATCTTCGCGACGCGCGCGCCAGCGGAGGATCAAAGTAATTGATAGCACTCACTCACTCACACATTGAAACAAAATCATAGAGTAAGCGGAAAAAGAAAGATTGTCTGGTAATTTACGATTTTGCATTTCGCTTCGCAACAAATTTTCAAACGATACCGACACCCCCCTTGCGCCGACGAATTTCACGTCATCTTCGGTGGCGGGCGACGATTTGATAAATGAGGATCGGACGGGGGGTGACAGTAGACAGGAAAAGGAAAAGGAAATGTGTGAAAAAGATTATAGAGTCCGATAGTAAAAACGTCTTCTTCTTCTTGAGACAAAGGGACTGGAAAAGAAACTAACTAAGATTTGCCGAGATGATGATGATGAAAGAAAAATTGTTTGTCTTTCTTTACGACTACCGTAAACTACTATACATCTTCTTCTTTGTCAACTCAGCTGTTGTTTTCAGGGGTACGAAGAAGGTCTGAGAAATGGGCACTGCTTGGATTAGTCATGGGTTGAGAAGAAACATCTGGAGATGCTGGAGAGTTGTGGCAAGGGAGCCCTTGTTGGATAGGGACTACTGGAATTGTATAATCGCAAGAAGCTCGAAAAATCCATAGCAATTTTCAAATTCGCAAACTACAAGTTAGATTCCACGGCTCCAAACGTTGAACTTTTTCTCGTAATTTGGATCTAGGTTGAATCGACAATGCAGATTCAGATTCTGAACTGAAAATTGGAAAAACAGTCTTGTGGTTTGAATTATGACCTCCGAGTTCATAACTCGAACATTTTGCCAATTTTTCTTCTGAGATTCTGAATCTGCAAGACCAATTTCCCTACACCCAGAACATGAGAAAAGGTGGAACTAGAAAACAAGAGGAATCTTCTTGTAAACCTTTTGGAACTTTTGAAACAATCCAACGATACAATAGTTTCAGAAAGATACAGTAACCCTATAACTAGGAATGAACGTTTTTTTTTCAAAATTCTGCTACAATCACATCTGCACCATCAACACCTTGAAGACCAAAACATTATCCAAAATTCAAACTTCCCTCTTTTCTTAGTGGTTTGAACTAAACGAAAAGGGCACCTAAACCATGAACTTTGTCATCGTACAATCCTTCCTACTTCCAAACTATTTCATCGACAAAACTCTCTATCATTTTCAGCCTCTAATGCAATAAGTGTCATCTATTCAAGGCATGTGAAAAGTCAAAAAAGTGTCAATTTAGTGCGCCATAAGCAGTTTCTCCAAACTCTCTCTCCATTTCGCACACTATCTAACCAACTTTTACTACACATCGACAGTTTTCCTGATAAATAGTGCAAGTGTTCCCTCCTTCACTAACATCACCAGCTCACTTCGTATGTCACCTAACAAAGCAAATGGCAACATTTTGGGTTGTGTCTCTCTCTTCCTCTTATCAGGTTGTATTCCTTATCAATCGACTCTCCCCCCCAAAATTCTTCAGGCTCTCTTCAGAATCCGTGCTATTCCACCGGACAGGGACGCCGTCTTTTCGGAGCCCCCATATGATAAAGAATCTGGCGCCGGTGGAGACACTTTTGCTCTCTCGAGAGAATGAGTTGTATAGAGCACGGGAAAGATTGATTGGAAATAATTGGGAAGAGGCACTCACTTATTTTTGTTCTTCGAGTTCGCGTTGAAAATTTTTCAAACGATGTGTAATACCTCTTCCTCTGGATCTGGATGAATGGGATCTTCAGAATGAGGTGTGGCTGATGAGCACCTCGTTAGGGATTGGAATGGTGGTCACCACGGAGAGCACCTCGTAAATCAATTTGAAAAGTGTGAAAAGCGAAAAAAAAAGAAGAGCCCATTAGCCTGCTAACTGATGGAACCCAACCCAGAAATTGATCTTCTAAACTCCATCTCTCTCCAGCTGGATTATTTGCAGGAACGCGCCTCTTATTCATAAAAGGGGTCGACAAAAAAGAGGGTGTGCTTTGTGTAATGGTGGCGGAGAATGGTAGGGTGTTGCAAAGAGAAAAAAGTTGGTGTTGGTTTGTTGGTGTTAGCTTTTGCATGAAACAATAAAGTGTCAATGGCTAATAAGAGGGGTCCATACAGGAAAAAGAGCTTAAGGATTCGAGCCGGTCAATTTCAGGTTTTCAGAGTTTAGCTTTATCTACTGAGCTGAGAGGATTCTCGAACGATTTCGAGGAACAATATACAGGTTGAAAGGAAGTTCTTCCTAGATGCCGTCACAAGAACCTATATAAATTTGCTCAAAGTGGTGGGGCCTCTTTGACAGGATTCAGGTTTTAACTGCATTTTGTGCATCGCACAATACCGATTCAGATCATCCGACATCATTCTAGAAACCCACCAATCTGTACATTCTTTTTCACTAGTGCTCCAGATCTCATCCTAGTGACTCTGCACTTCTTCCTACCGTACCCCTTATTGTCATTGTTTACTCCGTCCCATTTTTCAAGATCTCCCATCGAAAACAGAACAACACAAGTTTCATTCCCGCCGTAAACAACCTACAGTATCCCAGACCACCTTATTGTTTTCGAATACAAAATCGAAAACAGAAAAACAACTTTCAAAGAAGAACAAACAATGTCACTAATGTCACACTTTGTTTTTGAAACGGTTATCTCATCATCTTTTGTCTAGAGGTCAAATTTTTTGATTTTCAAAACCCACCTGGTTTTTGGACCTCCTGCGAAGTGGTTGTATCTTCCATGTCCATTGGAACAGGTGATGTTGATGAACGGGGTGTCGGAGCACGCCAGACGCGATTCGGATCAAAGTTGCACAAGAAGTCGTTGGATTCGACGTTCATGATTGGTCCTGGAAAATGAGAAAGTATATTTTTTGAATAGGTTGGAGGTTGTGGAAAATGGAGAGCAGAGTAAAATAATGGCCTGAACACGACCGGCATCGGACAGACTAGCTGGTAAGAAAGAGAAGCTAAAACCTATGGACCTTTCGATTCATTTGGGTCACAAATGGTAATCGACCGTGCTCCTAATAGTCCCCCTTCAATGACTGGAAACGGTTTTCGAAAGTCACGAAAAACTGAACTTTTGTTCTCTCGATATTTGCCTACTCACTTCTGTCGTCACCTTTGAAAAACCTCAAAACCATAAGACCACCGTCTGGAATACTGTACTAGGTCGTCTACGTCGAAAAAAGCGCGGGAAAAATCTGCCGAAGCTCTTTGTTCTCATTTCCCTCCCACTTTTTTTCTCGCTCATTCAAAGTTGCAAATTTTTTAATGTGTCTAGTGGAGGTTGAGACCGCCTGCGCTCTTTCAAAAATTTATGACCCTCTGTGTGGGATGTCATCAAGAGGGCCCATTTAGATTACGGGATGGGGAATCGAAACCGTATTGGGAAATAGTGCAAACCCATTCGCTTTGTCTGCGGCCTACAGTATCTGCGATCTCTCATCTAGATCTATGAAAATGTTTCGAAACCTGGGAGGTCTTGTCTCTAAACCGTCATCTTGATGGTTTCCGTTTTTCGAGTGTGTCTTATATGTCTATTCTCCCCATTTCACGGTCTTCGTGCATTTCATTAGGAACGGGAGAAACTCATAAAAACGAGGTAGGTGGTCTCGGAAAGAAGACGAAGACTCGCTTCGAGGTGGTCTTTACAATATGCAAATTTGGGAAAAGAGAAAAGATTTTGTGAGGTGGAGAAATCAATTGTTTGATTTGATTAGTTGAGCGGATGTGTTGTCTGGCAGAAACGAAGAAGATCGAGACTATCGGGATGTTCAGAAAAACTCAAAAGATTTTGACGACATTCAGGAAAAGCTATGAACGTCAGAATCTTTGAAGAAACAGTATCTAAAAATCTCTAGATTTTTGAGCCTGAATATGTTGATCAGAATTCGAGATGACACGAATCTGAGAATCTCGAAATCTCAAAACCTGAATCAGTCTCTCAGAATCTGAGAACTATAGAATTTCAGAATCTCAAAACTTCAAGCCGAAATACCATAAAACATTCAAACTGAAGATTCAAACAAGACTCAACTTTTTTTCAACCAACCTGTCACTCACTTTCCCAAAAATTCAAATTATCGCTAATTTGCTGAATTTCTTTGAAATGCCCTGCGAAAAAGGGCTGATAACCTCTATCAAGAGAAAATGGACGTCACGGAGCGAAAAGGTCAAGAACTACCTGGCACGGGTCCAACAGGAACCGGCGGTAAGCCTACTATCACTTCATATCTTCAAGAACTTCGAATCAAGCATACTGTAGTTTTTTGTTCGAGAAGAAACTTCAAAAAAGAGACTCCTAGTGTCAAAACACAGACATTGGGACCTCTGGACCTCCCGTGTTTTCCGGAGGAGCCTTGATGACTTTTTCGATGTCTTCTCTTTTCTTATCTTTCTTCAGAATCTCTCTATCTTCTTCTCCACGACGAGTATGAACTTCTGAAAGTGCACATTTTCTCTAAGCCCTTCTCCAAATACTCTCAAGTTCAAAACTTCACTATCAGTATATCGAAACACACTACTCGATCTAACCGTAGCCTCCTGATACTTCAGATGATAACGAGGTATGGAATTGTTGCAAAATTTTGTTATCAGATAAGCGAGGCATCCGCGACAGGCACAGACTGAGCCCGGAGGGAGCTACTGAGAGCTACGGAAGGGAAAAGAGCACAAGTGTCTAAAAGATAGTACAGAACTTTCTGTGTGCGTACCTGGCATGCATAGAATGATGATAATGAATCTGATTAGAGCGGAGAACAATGGAAATTCTAATGAAGTCGGGAGGAGAGGCATGAATAAGTGACGAGTGTTGAGAAGACCGGAAATAGGTGCTCCGATGGAAACTGTGAAAGAAGAGGGACCTAGAGAAGAACGGATTTTTGAGATTCAACATTTTCGGGACTTCTTGGGGACATTCTGAGGATTGGAAGATTTCCGAAATCTTGGATTCCGATCATCTCCGACTTTCAGAGCCTGTGGTTGGGACACTGAAGTTTTCTTAGACTTCCAGAGATTCAGAAACTGCAGAAGAAACCGAGACCCTGAGATTCTGTGTGACAGGTGGATTAGGACTACCTAGACGTGGGTATACTATGACGGTCAAAAATCTATCAATCATAAGAATACCCCAAAATCGTCAAACTTCGATATCTCACAGTCAGAACCCAGGATGAAAGATCAGCGCCAGAATTGGTCAAAACCTTGCACTATTATCCTATCTTATATCCATTTTCTGAACCCAACATCTTGAACGAAACACAGATGTGTTAAGGGGCTGCCGGAAAGAGAACACAAAAGCAGTTTACAAACAGTGACACCAACAACTGAAGAGATAAAGGGAGAAATGCATCAACATAAACAGATGAGAACACCCCATGTCTAACTGAAGAAAAAAAGAGATATCATATCAAATCTCCCACTCGGTATCTTTCACATTCCTCTCCTCTCGTAACCTGTCAAACCACCCTTCGATCATCTTTTTGTTTCTGTTTCCGAGTAGAAGAACACTAACATAGTTAACCTCCCATCAAGTAAATGGACACAAATTCCGATTTCGCTAACCTATCCAAGGCCGCACCTTACCTACCTGATTCTTTGTCGGATTCCTTGATTTCGATTTCCGCTAGGATCGTTTGTTCAATCAAAGATGTCTTTCTACTCTGCCAAGTTTTGAATCTGAAAATCAAAAAAAAGTTTACTAGATCGTGATAATCGAACAGCAACGAATAAGAAGAAAGCGAACGCGGGGGGTCTTAAAAGTGGGCGGAGCTTAGGCGAGGCTAACAAAAACACCCTCCCATACGAACTCATTTTGACGACCCCCTCGGACGAGGTTGCACTTTTAGGTGCGCGCGCGCGAAAGTGAGAAGTGGGCGGAGAAATGAGGAAAAAGTTGACATTTTGTTGGATGGAGGGAATGTTGTTTCAAGGTGGGAACAACATGAGGGGGGGGGGGGGGGG